>ML800590.1:7754-31651 GCA_009831015.1 Picea engelmannii
TGCTAGCGAGTGCCATTGACCTGTGTGTCCATGATTTGATCAGTGGATGTATGTTCCATGCAGTCAGGGTTGAGCTCTGTTGGTATCAATTGTTCTATTATCTCTGAGGTGTCTAATAATGATGGAAAATATGGCCAAAGGAGGTCCACATTAAATAATGGATGTAAGCCAAGGAAGGGGGGAATGTTGATCTCAAAAGAATTATCACCCACATCATTAGTGATGGTGTAAGGTCCATAGCGGAGTGGACGAAGCTTCTGATGGGGCCCCATATGGCGTTCCTTCTACAAGTGCAACCAAACTTTGTCTCCCACCCGAAACTTGTGTGGCACCTAGTGTTGATCATGGCGCTACTTGTACTTGGCATTGGAATTCTGTAAAATATCATGAACCTGTTGGCATATGTGTTGGATCCGCTTAATGAACCTGATAGCTTTGTCGACTTCAATTTGAGCATGGGACGAGTCTTCCTAGGTGGTCGCAAGGGGTAGTGCAATATCCATGGGAACCAACGGTTGAAATCCCAACCCCACCTGAAAGGGGATGTGACTGGTTGAGCTATGTAGGGCTCTGTTGTCACTGTGGTGAACATAAGGAATACTCTCACCCCATGTGCGAGGATGCTTGGAATTGTACATGCGTAGGATATGCACGATCATCTGGTTGAAGAACTCAGTTTGACCATCTGTATGGGGATGGAAGGCAGTGGATTTGGTGAGCTTGGTGTCGAGAAATGACCAGAGGCTTGAACATAATGTGTTGAGGAAATGACTGTCCCGGTTTGATACGATGGTTTATGGTACCCCAAAATAGCTCCACACTCATTAGAAGAAGAGTTTGGCAGTGACCTCTACTGTGATGCTCTTCTTGCAGGCGACTGTTATCGGGCTAATTGTTAAGTGCAAACACAAATCAATCCCCCTAGCTTCACTATGAAACTAGAACAAAACAAGACAATACACTACTCTTTCCTTAGATTTCAATTATCGAATGAGAAATGGATCTAGAACATACCTTTTAAATATTGAAGATCCGACTTCGCCAATGCAATCCAAGCTCCATCACGAGGCTTATGGAGAAATATATGCAAATAAACAAAAGCCAATGAAGACAAGATTAATAGAGTCTATTTGATATGAAACTATGTACGTGATCAAGGAATCATACAATATGGACAAATAACATTCATATAGGAAAGAAAAATATATCTGTATTAAAGAATGTGGAAGAAAGATACAATCAGATGCCTTGATGTTGTCAGGTTCCTTATAACAGTTCCTTGCTTCCCACACACTTCTTGTTCCAAGGATTCTGAGACCATAGATCTGATAGCTACTCACAATCTATCTTGACAAAGCAAAGCTCAAAGCCAACATACAAGCTCCAAAAACTCCAAGCTACAAAACTCAATAATAAGCCAATCCCAAGGCAAGCTCAAGCTAAAACAACTAACTTTGTCCATGAGAGCTCCTCTCCTTTTATAAGCTGAAGAGGATAACGTGGGGAGGTTAGGATGATCCCACTAAATCATGAAAGCAAGTAATATCCAAACCATTCGGAGGCCACCTCACCATAGAGGCTTCTCCTTCTAGAAGCATCAAGAAGATGCTCATTTTTCCCACGTACAAAAATTTCTGCACCCTATCTATAGAGCAACCTGCGGAAACGTCGCAGTCTAGCTTTAGAGAAACCTGCGGAAATTAGGTATCTCCACATCCTTCGTATAGAGCAGCCTGCGGAAATCCTCCTTAATAGGGTTTTTACAAAGGAAAATACAATTTCTTCTCTCAAGAAAAGTTCTTCTCCCTTCTTTCTTCAAGAATTCAGGCCATTGATCCTTCTAAAGACAAAGGATAGGTTTACATCATTAACAGTCATTGGGGTGATGAAAATAATGTGTAACAATGACCATAATCGCCATTTTAGAAAAATGATCAACCACCACAAAAACATAGTCATTTCCTCGCTTGGTTGACGGAAGGCTCGACATGCATTCCATCGAGATGGATTCCTAGGGAATTTCAGAAGTAGGCAGAGGGGTGTACAATCCTTGTCTCTTAATGCTCAGTTTGGAAATGACGTAGGTGGTGCATGACTTGATATACTTGCTGGCATCCTGCCAAAGTTTCGACCAATAGAAATGTTGTTGCAACACTGCCACTGTCTTTTCGACGCCGAACTTTCCTGCCACTCGACTGTAGTGGGCTTCCCAAATGATCTTCTCTCGCTCTATTGATGGAATGTATAGATGGCATAGATGGCACAACAACCCATCCCAAATATGGAAATTAGTGACAATTGTGTTTGCGCCCAACATTTGGTAGGTGGCGGAGAAGTCGGGATCTATCTCATAGAGTTGGGGCCACCTAGAGGTCTTGTGGCCACATTAGTTTAGCACCATGGTGAGTGTTGCAACTGGAGGGAGACTAAGGAAATCAATGACACGGTTGGTGCTTCCTGTCTTATAGTTCATGTTGAAATGGAACTGTTGCACGTATGTCGACCACTTCTGATGGTGGTCATTCTGCAATTTTCCCCATGTCTGCATGACCTGCATCGGCTTATGTTTGCTGTGGATGACTGTCTCCTTCCCAAGAATGTAATGCCTCCATTGGCGGCATGATTTCACGATTGAGTACATTTATTTGTCGTAAGTAGGGTACTTATGGACAACATATGATAATGTCTCACTATGATATGCCACGAGGTGTCTGTGTTGAGTGAGAAATGCTCCCACAACATAGTCTGAAGCATCTGTCTCGATCTCAAAGGGTTGTTGTAGGTCGGGTAATGAGAGAACTAGGGTTGAGCACAAGCACTGCTTCAAATCATTGAATGCTTGCTGTTGTGACAAACACCACACAAAATTTTCCTTAGCACCACCTCTGGTTACTTGGTTGGGGGCCCATGCAATATGGGAGAATCCCAACACAAACCTGCGATAGAAATTGGCAAGGCCTAAAAATCTTTGAAGCTTAGTGAGTGTGGTTGGGGCTGGCCAGTCACGAATGACCTGGATCTTGGCGGGATCAACATGCACCCCATGCTCATCAACAATTTATCCTAGGTACTGGACCTTGTCCATGTCGAAGGAGCATTTTTCTAAATTTGCGTATAGCTTTTTCTATCATAGAATGTGTAGAACCTATTGAATATGCTACAAGTGTTCCACCCAATTCTTGTTGTAGATGAGGATGTCATCAAGATATACCAACACAAAATAATTGGTGAAAGGATGAAAGATATCATCCTTCAGCCTCATGAAAGTTGGTTGGCATTCATCAAACCAAAGGGTATGCCCAACCATTCAAAAAGACCATCTTTGGACTTGAGGGTAGTTTTCCATACATCTGTCTGCTCTATTGGGACTTGACGGTCACCAGACTTCAGATCAATCTTACTGAAGTATTTGGCCCCCTTGAGCTGGTCAAGGAGATCGTCGATTCGAGGAATCGAGTACCGGTTCCTGACTGTGATTTTATTTAGGGCCCGATAATCAGTGTAGAGTCGCCATGTCCCATATTTTTTCTTCACAAGCATGATTGGGCGTCCACATGGTGATGAGCTGGGTCGGATGTGCCGCTTTTGGAGAAATTCTTAGATTTGATGCTTTATCTCCTCATTTTATAATAGAGAGTGAAGATAGACTGGCCCATTGGGTAGCGATGCACCAGGGGTCAGATCGATTTAATGCTTGACCTGGCAATGTAGAGGTATCCCAGTGGGTGAGGAGAAGATGTCCTTGTATCCTTCCATGACCTTATCGACTTGCTTCTGTTGCATGGAGAGATCAACCGAAGAGGCCAAGGATGTGCTTACCATATTTCGCTTACTTTGAGATCGAATCACGAAGAAGTCAAACTTCCCGTTCTGAGAGATGACCTTCCTGCATTGCCTAGCAGATATCAAGGAAATGGAAGTAGGTGGAACTACCTCGGGTATCCTGTACAATTTCCTATTCAATGTAATAATAATAGCATGAGGCCTAGACTCATATACACCATGACGTTTCCATAAATAAGGTTTCAAAAGAACATCTCAAACTTCAAGGGGAGAGAAATCACACAATACCTCATCTTTGAAGGGCTTGATGTTGTAGGACATGTGACATTGTTGGCTGACGAGAGGATTGCTTCCTTGGCGAAGCCATTTGATGATGTATGGCTGTGGGTGCGGCATTGTCGACAGGGCCAGCCGCTTGATGACCTCTACTGAGATGAGGTTCTTCTAGATACCGCTGTCAACGAGGAAGTGCAGTGGAGTACCCTTCACCCAAATCTGTGACTGAAAGAGATGCTCTGTTTCCTCTAGCTCATTAGGTTCATCGGGCTGGATCTCGGTGGTAGAAACGATGGCACTGGGTTTCGTGTAAATAATCTGTCTCCCATTTTTTGGTTCTGACTCTGATTCGGAACCCACATCTGATTTAGAGGCTTTCACCTGCACCATGAATGACTGCTTTGAGCAACATTCAATAGTGTTATGCCAGGGGATCTCATGGAAGTCGCACCACTTCCTGATGTCTTTCTTTATCTTTCCATTGTCCTTCTTTGTTTGCAACTTAGACTAGTAGTTTTAAGGTTGTCCATCTTTTCTTTTCCCTTTGTTCCACGGGTTGGGGATGCCCTTTCCCTACTTCTACTGTGAGGGTTTCCCAGACCCAAAATGCCACGTCTTTGTTTAAGATTCTGCTCAATTTTGACAACACATCGATAGGCCGCACCCAAGGACGAGATGTCCAAAAACTCCATTTCTATATGGATGTATCTATGCATACCACCGTGGTACTTGAGCACCAGATGCCGCTCAGAATATTTGATACCCAGCTTGGTGCACAAGGTATGGAAGACATGGTTGAACTCTGGCATTGGTTGGTCTCTTTCCTTCCGCAGTGTGGCCCATCTTGTATACAAGTCGTCATAACTTCCAACATGGTAGTATTTTTCCTTAATAACATCCTTGAAGGAACCCCAAGTGGGTGCAACTACAAATTATGTGGATCCCTCTATTTCCTTTTGCTCACACAAAGTCTCACCAATATTTGACATGGGGGATGGCCTCGAGGAGCACAAATGTAATCTTTTCTCTATCAGAAAAATTGTGGACATGAAAATACCCTTCTAGAAGGTTTAACCATTTTCTATGACATCCACATCTATTTGACCTTCAAATATGATAATATCAAAATTGATTTTTTCCTTGAATGGGGTGGTGCCTTTGCTTGAGGTAGATGTGTTGCTTTTCGGCAGTTGTCGAATGATTTGTGCAAAGCTATCCATCATTTCGTTCCTCTATCGCTCGATGGATTTCACGAGCAACATTTTGAAAGGATATCGTGTCTCATCGTATTTATTTTTGCCTTCCATGGAAGGTTTCTTGGCATGCAAGAGTCATTGTCCTCAAGGGAAACAAGTTTGACACCCAACTCTCTATACCTTGACCTCGTCGGGGACATGCACTAAAAAATGACAATGAGCAGACTGCTTTGATACCACTGATTCAGATTTATGAGCGGAATGAAATGAAAACAAAAATTTATAATATTAACATAGCAACATAGTGAATAATAATAGAGATACAATAAAACTTGAATTCCACTAAATAAGAGATATGTTGAAACTGTAAAATGCAGAATGAAACAAGCTTGTTATATTGGTGGCAATTTATATTTGAGAAGAGATGTGACGACTACGCTTGTTACACCAAATTTTTCCTCACTCCATGCATCTTGCCTAGACGGCCTTCCATTTCCCTCTCCAGACTTGAATGCCCCTTTTTTGTTCACTCCATATCTGAAATACACATTTTTGTACATATACGCGCCCTATCAGTTATACAACAAGCATATACGCAGGTTGCTCCACTAAAGCTTGCGTACACCGGGTTTGGTGCTAAAAAATTAAAAATTATGTCGGGTTTCCATGCCATGTCACGAGATCCATGATCCTTGACCTTCCATATACTGGAAACGCTCTAACTTGAACCTTCAGTTCCATTTGAAGGCTATAAATTGAGTCATATCCAATCCTAAAGAATTCAACATTGAGAGCAAAAAAACTCTGGATAAATCTCACTTCATATTGAGTCTGCGTCCCTTTGTCCTTGAAACTTTGAACTTCTTGTGATCAACCCCCAAGCTCTTCCTACTTTATGATGGAGAACCCCATTGACTCCCACATATGAGCTTGAATTTCCGAAGGATTGAAGTGGTGGAGGCGCAACTAGAGGGATTTAGTTTCTAGGTTCCGATATGCGTCGTTACAAAAGTTTGTCAGCTATGTACTTCCATTGATTAATTTAATGGAAATAATCTTTTCTCGTCCAATTGATATCTTGCAAATATTTGAATTACTTTCCATGGGTGTATTTTTCATGTATGTTAATGGATTATGATGATTTATATGATGACATTATATGTTATCACCACATGCTTGCATATCTTGGTTGTTGAGGACAATTTGTAGTTATAAAGCTTTGAGTTGCATGCTCAATGATGGTATTCTTCGAACATCTGGGTGAGGTAGGTTTATCCTTGTCTTGTTAGTATTTCATTTATATAGCATACTTGAGGTTAGAGTTGATTTTTGGGTGTCGTTCCATCTGTTTTGGTTTTCCCCTAGCCATAGATAAATTTCCCCGTAGTAGAATTGACGACTCCACTGGGGAGATCTCTTTTTTGTGGTATTGAGTGTTTTTATCCTTGATTTGGTCTCTGTTTTCCCACGTTTCCTTGTCACTTGTTGCTTGAAAAAATGTACTTTTCCTTGCATCTAAGTTTCTTGGCTTAACCCTTTCCCTGGCAGTGTTTTGCTTGGTATACACGGTTTTTCCCTTGACAATCGCATACATACGCGAGCTGTCTATGTTTAGGGAGTGTATATACATGTTTGTTCCCTGAACAGTCGCATACATAATCTCTTAAGTCTTGTTGGATGAGTTTGGTGTTTGCTGGGTAAGTTTTACTGGTTGTTGAGTCTTCCTGGGTCCCTATTCTGACTGTTAAGTGTCTATAGAGTGATATGAAGTTTTTTTATTGTTGAATTTTTGAGAGAACTCCTTTCTTGTCATTTTTCTCATTTGTTATCCTTGCATACTAGTCTGAGTAGTTGCTTCTTGGTATCCTACTTGGATCGTTTCTTTTTGCTTGTAGTAGGGCCTGCCTGTGAGGTTGTTATTTAGTCCTTGCATTTTCTTTTCATTATATAAAAAATACAAAAATATTTTCTTATTTGCATTATACTTATGGCATTTTCACTTTTGATTACTTTGCATTGATTTTGACGCATCTGGAAATATTTCCCTTCATTAAAATTGTAGAGATTGCATTGTGAGAATTGCATTTAGAAGCATACCATCTCTTTGAAATTCAAGACTAGTACGTAACAATGTTTTTATATTTGCTTCTTTTTATATGCTGAGTCATAATACCATCAATTTCATGATCACACTTATTGAGTAAGCAAAAGCCATTAAAATTAACTTTGAATAATTAAAATTGATTAGAAACGATTTTATTTTTCAGGGTGCACAAACAAGTATAGGACCTAGGGCCTTGGAATAAGATTTTGTGAGTAAACTTCTCGAAGGATATAAAACTAAATGTATGTGTCTGACCGGGGAGTGGTGAAACCCATTGTATAATTGGTGTCCTCATGAGGCTCTGCTCACACCAAAGTTAAGCATGAGGTCGCACAAAGTTGGTTGCAAAGATACCCCTCTAATACCTTCCTAGTGTCAGAGACATTTTTGGGGTTCTATTCGTATTTGGGGATATCGTTAGTGCATTTACCTTCGTGAGAGGCGGTGCTTTCGATATTTTAGGCTTTGTTACCCTGACCATATGGTGGAATGGACTTGCAACTGCTCGCCTGAGCATTGGTTATATCATGGTGACTTTAGTTTATTGACATAGGTAGCCACATAGGTTACTTACAGGGGTTATTCTGTAGGTACCCTGCGTCAGATAAGGTTCAGACAACACACTAAATTTATGGAGGATTTCCTCTTCAGAGGGGTCTGACTGACTGTGCTGTAAATCCTATGAGGGTCCTTATAACTAATTCTGACACCTCCACTCTATTGTTGCGGAGTCTCGAGCCCCTCTTGGGTGAGGCATACCTACTTTAGTTTGGGAGGTCCCTTTCAGCTATTATTATATCCTATTTGTGTGCATTGGCCTTTTGCTTTATTTTGGTGTTCTCTCTGATTATTAGTTGGCCTTAGTATTTTGTATTATATCTCGAGTCTTGAGTCACTGTGGAGAAAGACTAGCCTTCTCGTTGATCTCTTCATCTTTTAAAATTACCATCATGTCTTGATCCTTTACCGAATTCACCTCCCAAAAGGCATAGAGTTAATAAGCGTGGTACATATATCTCCACCTCCTAGGATTGTGATCATCCTACCATGAATACTGAGTCAAATATGAACGTCTCGGGAAGCCCTTCGATCCCCATATCCTTGGTGATTAATGGGATCCCCTCGACTCCCTTATCATTAGTGATGTGGATGTCAGAGGTTCCCTCATCTAGTGTTGCCCAACCCATGAGCTTTGGTCAGCCCATGGGGATGAATCCTTTTGTATTTCCATATGGTATGCCACATCATGATTCTCTGTCAATACCTTCGACCTCTAATCCTTTCTCTTTTGGTATTCCCTACATGATGTCGCACTTCTCATCCTCCATTTCAACAGCTAATACGAATCCTAGTGTTCGGTCTAGGGCCACAACACCTCCTTATGTTCCTTTCTTGTTTTGTGGAGGCCATATTCCCTAAGCAATTCCTACAGTTGGAATCCTCCTTCCTTTGAGCCTAATCCTATCTTCGATTCTCTAGGATGGAGTGTTCAAATTGGAGGTCAGTTTACTTCCTATATTCCACATGTCATTCCCTCTTCCTCCACGTCGATTCCGATGGACACTTTTATTATGGTGACTCCTCCTCTGTCCTTTGGTGTTCCATCCCGAGGGAGTCAATTTCACGATATGGGAAACCCCCAACACAAAGTTCCTTCGTCTGGGGGAAATGTATATAATTCTTATCATGCCTCTCTCGCGGGTATGGTTCCCTTACAACCTTTCACGAGTCAGTTAGGAGGAGGATACTATCTTACCAGACATGGCCATGGTATATACTAGAACCTTGGATGGTCTGCAATCCCTCAACCCCAATGTTTCCTAGGAGCATGGGCTCAAATGTCGCAACTCAGACTCCCTTTTCTGGCCACGCTATATATGGAAGACCCATTGAAGTTAATGAATGACTCTATGCATCACGATCTGTCATGGCCCCCCGTCCCCACTAAGCTTCCTTCAGACATTCCAAAATTTAAAGGAAAGACTGGTGAGGACCTGGGTGATCATGTGAGTAATTTTCACGATTCTATTCATTTGAGGCTATTTCAATGCATCCTCACGGGGGTTTCCGCGAAGTGGTACATTGAGCTACCTGGGGGAACCTACAGAACTTCCAATCAGATGGTGTTGTTTTTTCTCAACCACTTCCAATTACCGATTCATTACGATGTCGACCTAGAACTCTTATTGAATTTTTGGCAATATAAAGCCACCCACCTCTCTAATCATATCCAAGAATGGCGTAGATGGAAGAGGTTGATTAAAGCTTACATTCCTCTAGAGTTTTTGTTGGAATGGTTCCTCAAGTATTTGGTGCCTTATATATCGAAGGATATTTCTACATCCAGAGTGACATCTGAAGAGCAAGCCATCTTCAAAGCCCAACAGTTGGACCTCATATATACTCAATCTAGGATGCTTTATGAAATTCTCCCTAATGCACCACGGTCAAACTATGATCCTAGACAAAATCCTGGACCTCATGCCGATGGTATTGTAGGTTCAACAAGTTGCAAGACTATAGACCTGATGATGAACCAGTTGAAAGATTTGTCTCTAAGCTAGCCTGTAGCATGATAAGTTTCAACTTCGTCCTCCACCACTGCCCAGTTGGTGGATGTGCGTTCTGTGTAGTCGTCATCAAACCTAAATGATAACCAACAACCAGGAGGGAAAAAGTAGAAAGGACGAGGTAATAATCGTAAGGGTGCGAAAAATAATAATAATAAACCCAAGGATGACAATAATAATGTCAAATCGAATAATAATGTTGGTCACGACAAGAAAGAGAAGAGGAAGGTGAAGTTTTCGTGTAAAATTTGTAAAGAGGATCACCTTACTCACTTATGCCTCAAAATTAAGGAAGACTCGAGGCTCATCACGCAACAACAACAACCTGCTCTGCCGACCAACCTGTTTATGCATAATCAGAATGTGACCTAGGGGACATCTAACACCGGAAATGCGTTGAGTGGGTGTCAAAACCCGCCGACACATGAAGGTGGCCATCTATGCGTCAATATAGTCAAGTCTCAGATTTATGTAGCCAGTCGATCTTGTGATTATGGTTCTTCACAGATTGTTTTAGGTCTAGAGCCTCCCCCTTCCTCAGAAACACATTTGTAGATTGATAAGATAGAACCTCCACCCCGTATTCCAAAAGGAGTACTTAAGTTCTCTGCCCACAATCCTAATTCCAGAGCCACCCAAAATTATTGGATTGTCGAAGATTTGGGCCAAACCCCATGCAGGATGTCGACTTTGGAGGTGCTCCAGATGTATCCCTCATAGAGGAACGCCTTACTATATGCGTTAGGAGCTCTAGACCCGTGTGGCTCAAATGTTATCAAGTTTGATGTTATGGACGTGAAGCATCGCTTAACTTACCACGTTGCCTTTCAAATCCATACAGAGTACTATAGTTGATGAAGGTGCTTCTACATTCATGATGTCTCTAGCCTGTTGGAAAGCCATTAGCTCTCCATCCCTGTCTCAATCCATGATCATGTTAATTGCATTGGATGGGTGTTCTTTCAGACTCCATGTTATCCTTCCCACCTTCCTGATCCAGTTGGGCAGAAAGACTGTGGAGAACAAAGTCGAGGTGTTTGATGCACCTCTCGACTATAATTTTTTATTAGGGTGTAATTGGTCTTATGCCATGACAACTATTGTGTTGTCAGTTTTCCATGTTTTATGATTTCCTCGTGAAGGGAAAATCGTGACGATCGACCAATTGTCCTTTGAGAATCCTAGTCCTACTCCATCGACGGGGACTACGGTCCCTGTTATTGATAATTCTTAGTAGGAAATTGAGAATGTTGGTGTCAGTATGTATTCCTCCTTGACGGGTACTTTGATTTCATGGCAAAAATTGCACATATTAATGCCATTTCCAGTGAGTATTCATCGTCGATGAGGTCTGTTCCTTTCCATACTTCATATTTCAATGACCCTTGGACCCTACCTTCCCCGAATGTTTCATATGAATGTTAGTCGTACACTAGGATGTCAATTGCATTCCCATCAACAAAAGTTGTGTATCAGGCTTTTCTAAATGCTATTGCTGACCCAAATCCTCCCTCCTTGTGGACAGACGAGGTGGATCCAGTTTTAGATCCCATATGGGTTGCTCAATAATCTTGTTCATATGATTGCCTCGACGATACTTTACCTTCGAATGAAGCCATCTTAGAGGCCATGTCTGATCATGATAGGCCTTGGGACGATATGCACCATCGATCCTATTTTCTCCCGGAGCTTGTTAGGATTGAACAAGATGACTTTAGATCTACCTTGAGTGAGATGGTCGGTCATGTTGTGGTTCCATTAGATACAAATGGTATTTATGCTGAAGGAAACATGGATAATATTTCTCCTACCATTGCGATCGACATCTCTCATACCCCTGGTAAAATCGAGAATGTATATATCAGTGTGGATTGTTCGCCTAAAGAAATTCAGATCTACACCGTTCTCTTCAAAGAATTTTGAGATGTATTCGCTTGGTCATATGAAGAGATGCCAAGGATCGACCCCAGTATTGTCGAGCATGAAATTAAAACTTATCCAAAGGCTAAACATGTTCGACAACGTCTTAGAGCTATTAATCCTAGGAAGGCCTGACCATTAAGGAAAACGTAGAGAAACTACTCAATGCTGGCTTCATCTACCTGGTTCACTTGACCAAATGGGTGTCCAACCCCGTTCCCATAGATAAAAATCAAGGAACTGTCCGCGTATGTATGGATTTTAGGGACCTGAAAAAATCCTATCCTAAAGATAACTTCCCCACTCCTTTCATTGACCGGATTCTTGACGAGTGTGCGGGAAGTGAAGTTTTTTCCTTCATGGACTAATTTTCAGGTTATAATCAAATTCAGATCAAATCCGAGGATCAACAAAGGATGACATTGATTTTCCCTTGGGGTACCTTTGCGTACCAAAAAATGCCTTTTGGTCTTAAAAATGCCTAAGCGACCTTACAACGTTCCATGACCTAGATGATCTTGTTTCTCACTCTCACAAGAGAGTAGATCACCCAACTCACCTTCGATTAGTATTTGAGAGATTTCATTATTATCGCATTTGGTTGAACCCTCACAAGTGCATATTCTACTTTAGGTCTGGTTATCTTTTAGTATTCATAGTGTCTGAGCATGGGATCACGGTGGATCGTATGAAGGTTGAGGCAATACTTCGGTTTCCTCCCCCACACAACATTCGACAATTTCAAGGTTTAAAGGGGAAGGCCAAATTTCTGTGTCGTTTTATAGTGAACTATGCCAATACAACTAAATGTTTCATGCCTCTTTTGAAGAAGGACACTTCGTTCATATGGGAGGAGTGAGCCTAAGAATCCTTTGATTCTCTTAAGAAATCCTTGGTATCAACGACTCTACTAAAGCCCCCATACTACAATAGATAATTTTTTCTTTATATCACCGCGTCCGAAGGGACAATTGGTATGGTACTTGTTCAAGAGGACGATGAGCTCCATGAGCATGTTGTCTACTACCTTAGTCGAAATCTAGTCGGTCCTGAACTCAAATACTCTCATCTAGAGGAGCTAGCCTTGGCTTCCATGCATGCGGTTCAAAGATTACAAAATTATATATTACTCTACAAAACTAATGTGGTTACATATATCAATCCATTTTAATTCTTCCTTACCAGGCGTATCATAGGGGGGAAATACAATAAGTGGATTGTTATTTTTCAAGAATTTGATCTTGATTTTGCTTCAATGAAATCCAAGAAATCGTTAGTTTTTGCAGAACTGATGTTAGACTTCCCTAGACTGGATGAGGATATTTTTCATGATGATTCATTTGTAGATGAAAATATCTTATTTATCTCATCTTCAGACCCCTGATATGGAGGTATTTTAATCTACCTTCAAACCTTGAATCTTCCCCAACATCTGTCGAGAGATGATCGACGACGTATACGTCATGAGGCTAAGAACTATCTTATTATCGACAACACTTTGTATCATCGAGGGGTGGATAATATTTTGCGTCGTTGTTGGACTCTTGAGGAAGATGAAGTAATTCTTAATGATTGTCACAGTGGGGCGTGTGGTGGTCATTTATCTGGGCTTGCGACAACCCAAAATATATTGTGAGCCGATTATTTTTGGCCTTCAATTTTTAAAGATTGCGTTGAAGCGGTCAAGAAGTGTCACGCTTGCCAAGTGTTCACTAGGAAAATGTGCTCGCACCCAACCCCTCTTCACCCAGTCATCACTGTTGATCCCTTCACTCAGTGGGGGGTGGATTTCATGGACTGCAACCTATCTTCGGCTAGGGCGCACCATCATATTATTGTGCTTGTGGATTATTTTACTAAATGGGCAGAGGCCATGTCTACCATTAAACCCAACGATAATACTGCAACATTTTTTGTATTCGATCCGATTATAGCCCGGTTCAGAATCCCAAAAGGGATTGTCACTCATCTTGGTTGTCACTTCCAGAATGCGATGGTGTCAGAGTTAGCATTGAAACTGGGGTTTACACACAATCATTCTTCCCCTTATTATCCCTAGGAAAATGGACAGGTAGAGGCTATGAATAAGTCTCTCAAGACCATTTTGTAGAAGACGGTCATAGGGAGTAAATTTGACTGACACATGATGCTTTACACTACACTTTGGGAATACCAAACTATGATAAATACTTCCACTGGTTTCTCTCATTTTCTGTTAGTACATGGTGTGGAGTCGATTCTTCCTATTGAATGCAAAATCCCTTCTCTTAAACTGACAATGAGCTCCTACCCGACACATCCGATCTCAAAAAATTCCTTGCGCACCTAGAGCACCTTAATGAGAAACATCGAGACGCCTTTACGGGTATCAAAGTGAATAAACAATGTGTTAAGGTTTAGTACGATAATTCTATCTGTCCCCTATAGTACACTCAGGGTGACCTGGTTCTCCTTTATGACTAAGCCAAAGAACTATTGGGGGAAGGTAAGTTCAACCCCATGTGGCACGATCCTTATGTCATGTGACTTGTCTTAGATAAAGGAGCCTACGAATTAGAGGATTACAAGGGGAATATGTTGGACGAGCCTAGAAATGGGCTCTACCTTAAAAGGTATTACGCTTGAGCCCGCAAACTCAGGCGTGACCTTTGTATATTAATGTATCTTAGTGTATATACTTATTTATCTTTTCTTTGCGTCATCGACTTTCTTATTGAGTTTTCCCTTGGTTGGCAGATGTCAACAGAATATTCGGTCTACTTAGGATTCGTGGACGGTACCAATCGTCAAATGCAGAACATGGATTCCACTGCTTGGGTTATCTATTCACCTGAGGGACAACTGGTGTCTTCAGGTGGCGTTTTTCTGGAGCCATCCACAAATAACGTGGCTGAGTATAGCGCTTCTATAGAGAAATTAGGAAATGCCATTTCACATGGTGTTTGATCTTTAGAAGTTATCTTGGACTCCCAGTTAATCATATGTCAGTTGAACAATAGTTACCATGCGAGAGATCCTACTCTACTCCGATGATTCCTACAGGTACGAATTTTGGAACAATATTTTGATTTTCTTACTTATAATCACATTCCTAGAAGTTCTAATCAAGTATCCAATGCATATGCTAATTAGATTTTAGATTGGCAGTTGTCACATAACTAGGTAAGGAAAACACATTCATACATTTAAACATTGTAACATATATAAGTAAAGCCAAATACCAATTTTTCTTTTATATTTCATTCTTTCAAGTCCAAAAACAAATATGGTGTCATAGTACAAAATGGGGCTTACACCCTCAAAATACATATATGGCCGATACATAGCATAACCATGGCATCTATGTCTGTGGTGCCAGATGCGTATCATGATAGCACATTATGGTTTTTGCAAGATGTCGGAAGAGTTGCACCCATGCACGGGGTACACCCACCACTTGCCGCTGCATCGCCTCTGGCAGATCCTCCACTTGAACCATAAGAATCATGTGCATCAAACGATATAGGTTCCCCTACACATTCTGTAGCACTCTCTCCGCATCTCCGCCTACTAGCTCATCTCCTCGACCCCTTCGTCGATGTCGTGGGAATCCCTCTGGTCGTCATGAACCTACATCTACATAAAAAAAAAACAATTTTGAATACTTTATACCATACACAAATATTTGCGTTTTTATTTTTCCTTCATCAAAATTGAAAAACATAAAAAAAAAAATGAAATATATAAAAAAAACCATTTCTTACCAATATCCCCATAGGCGAATCCTGGTGGCAATGGCATGTCAGGGTCCCCTTTGTAGTCGATCCCTCCATAAGGATAGTTGTAAATGGATATGACTTGACGACACCCAATCACCTCCTAGCCATCTCATCACGTCGGTCCACCATGACATGGCTGGATCGTGCTGTCTGTGTGGAGTAATTTCTACTCTAGGGATGAAACTTGGAACCCTATCGAAGAAAAAATCACAAAGTATGGATGCAAATATGAAATTCCTCATTTTCCCTTGTTTACAATCCATAAATTGGCTCTCCATGTTGGCCAGTCGTGAGGTACACCGGTCATAAACAATGGGTCTCAAACACTCCACCGCATAGAACATGAGTGGCCTTGATTCCTAGTGCAATGAGGCCAACCCTAATATCCATGTGAGTACAATCACGATGATCTTTAAACTCAAGTTCTTGATCGCTCCGATTGGGATTTGGATCCCTACTTTATCTGTTCCTGTAACACAGTGGGTGGAAATGTACTCCTCTATAGTCATACCACCTCCAGCCCCTTAGGCCTTGAGATTCACCACCTCGCCCCGACGAGACAATCCCGTGATAAAGTATATGTTGTCCACTTAAATCCTCAATGGTTTCCCATCGCGATTGAAGGACTTTGTCTCTGGATCCCAATAGTTTACCAGTAACTAGAACAACCTCACTTGATCCCTTATTCCTTTGAGAGCCCAAAATTTATAAAGACCGCATCGTTTCAAATCTTTTTGGGCCCTTGCATATCTTTCTACTACTGCATCTACCTCCTCATGCTCCCTTTCCCTCCATTCAATAACCATCCTGCAAAGGAAAAGTCACATTTTTGAGTTAATACCTTTAAAAAAATTGTTTACGGACTTGTACGAGGGATATCCTTATGACAATCATGTATAGGGCCTCATATACGTGGCCATGCTTTGCTTTTCCCGCATACATGTGGTCGTATATGCGACCCGATAAATTGTCACCCGCGTATGCCCTAGTTTCTATTTAACGACCCTTAATACTAAAAAAGTGGCCACTAAAACTGAAATTTAAACCATTGAAATTGAAGCGGATGGGATGGGCACTTACTTGGTCCAGACGGTTTTCGATTTCATTGATCGTAGCTCCTAGAATATTCTCTTGAAGATCATGGGAAAAATTTCCTCAAAAGCACTATGTGGGTAAACAATTTAAATGGTATGGTAAAATGTCTTATTTTTACTATCAGTAGAAAATTTTTGCCCACTTTCTATAGTTTTTTCCTTATTTATTTCTATTTTTGACCTTATGGACAAAAAGCGCAGTGGAAAGACTTGGTTTTAAGTGGTTTTGTCCAGGGTTTTTAACAGATTTCCAGTGTCATATTTCCCGTTTGTGCCTCTGCTAGGTATATTCTTTCACCGACATATAGGATAGGTTTTCACTCCTCTTTGCATCATCCTATGACCGTGACTCATACACCCTATGTGCAAACCCATTTCTTAGTGACACATAACCTTCTCACTGCTACTAGAAGTGTCGTTTTTAAGTGGTATAGACTTACCAAACATGGGTACCCTAGTTAGATCATTTTTTTCATTTGGTGCCCATGTAGAAGTTATTCCATATGACCGAGAGTTCCTTATAGTCTCAACATGACTTTGCATTCAAACCCCATTTTCTTACTCAAGATCATTTTGACCATTACCTATGGGACTCCCCCGATTCTTGGTTAAGCTCTTTTCTGACTCCCGAAAAAATGAAAAAGATTACCAAGTGAACTTCTTTCTTTCACACTCATTAAATAGTTTTGAAAGGACGTCTATTTGGTATAAGTTTAACCATTTTCCGGACTAAGTAGACTACTTACGAAAAATGAATACTCTAGTCACCATTGGCTAGAAGAGTTTTCTTGGGTATTATTTTATACTTTTTTGGGCCTAGGAGACTAACATCTACGAAAAATGACATCTTTGAGTTAAGTTGTAATTTCATTCCATCATATTGTTTGCATTATTGAGCTTATTTTTTACTCTCGCTTTCTCGTTATATGCCTCTTGTCTCAACAATTCTCATCACCAGCCAAGCAGTGCCTTTGATATATCCTTTGTAACTTGAAACCCTTTACCCGTAGAGGAAACATCCCCCCGAGTGTTCAGGCCCCACATGCACTTCCTTTCATTGAGAATAGGTATGTTACACTGCTTGGAACTAGTTGCTTACTCACAACACTCGTTTCCTCTCTTGTACCATAACATTTCTTTGTCTATGAAAAAACAAAAAAGAGTGGCAGGAAAATAATGTTATCCCCTATCGGGAGTAGTTGTGTTGCCTTTGAACAAAGCACAAACTCTTGAGTCCATTTTCATCCAATGTTTGGGTATAGCATGACCTTAGGAAGCTGAAATTGTTACTTAGAGTTTAGTCCTCCGACTGGTTATTCTTTCAGTCCCTATGGAGAGTTTGTTGATGCCTCTTGTGTTGCAAAATTTTATCAAGGATCATTATCATGTGTATGTTTCTTGAGTTATCCATACGTCTCATGCTCTTGTGCAAAGGAATTTTAAAGCATGTGTCGACCATTCCTTAGAACTCTTGACTTTGCATGTCAACCATACCCTCAATATAGCTTAGAATCACATGAAGATGTTGTCCTACCTTGCTCCCTGAGACTACTTTCATCATTAGTAGGTAACCTTGAACCTAACATATGACATCTCCTCATTGGTCATTGACTGGGGGGTTTCCCTTGTGTTCGACAATAAGAAATATATTCACACATTGGGATTCGTGCAATGTCTTGGATCCCATTAGCCCTATTTCTAGTTTCCTCACCTTTGTCGACAATTTTCCTTATTGGATACTATTCAGAGGGTCTCTTTTGTGCACTACTTGAATCTAGTGCATGCAAGAGACACACATGGTTGTTGGTTCGTGAACATCCTATTCATCCGAGCTCCTCCTAATCATCAAGCTATTGCTTTGTACCTCATGTTGGATGATGAGAGATTCCTTAATTCTCTCCTTTTAGCGGGTCTCCTTCCATCGACTTCAACTCATCTATTTTGGAAACGAGACCTAGAGTCCTATGCATACCTAGAGTCTTGCAGTCATCAGTGGCAAGCTCTCCCGCCATCAAAAATTGGGAATATATCAATGTCTCCTAATCGATGGATTCTTCAAGTGTTCGACCTCAACACCCTTATTCACACTTGTTGAATGTACTTGGTGCCTTGACACCTACTTTCATTATCGGTGGGTTGTCTCACATTTTTTAATGATATACCTTAATAACTGGTAATCAAATGAAGTCTCATTGTGTTCGACCTCAACTCCTCTATTCACATGATGTAGACTTGCACCTTCGACGAATAGTATAGAAGACTTCCAGCTTACAGTAGCAACGTCCCATATCTGATGTTGTCTTTCATTGGACCAATTCCTATGTGACTTTAACGATCATGGAAGATTATATTGTACTTCATTGTATACATATATTTTCAATTTATTTTGAGACTGGACTCCACTATGTCTTGTTCATGACTATGCCATCCTATGGCGTATGTCCACTTTGTATTACCTATTCATGGCCATGAACAACTATTTGATATATATCCACATGGATCTGCAGTGCAATTCAGTTTGGAGGCCATGTGTACAAAGTCAATATGAATTGTAATATTCTCATGAGTAACTAATTCTTCAAGCTAAGTCTTCATTACTCCACTTTAGGGAACTATAATGTATTTTGGCCATCACAGATACTCCTATGACCTCACACATTAGGGGTCATCTGTTACAAAACATTTTGCCTCATTCCATGCATCTTGCCTATATGGCCTTCCATTTCCATATGCAAACTTGAAGTCCCCTTTTTTGTTCATTCCAGAGCTAAAATACACATTTTTGTACAAATACACGCCCTATCAATTATACAACAACTGTATACGCAGGTTTCTCCACTACAACCCACGTACATCGGGTTTGGTACTCAAAAATTAAAAATTATGTCAAGTTTCCATGCCATGTCACAAGATCCATGATCCTCGAACTTCCATATACTGGAAACGCTCTGAATCGCTTATAAATTGAGTCATATCCAAGCCTAGAGAATTCAACATTGAGAGCAAAGACACTCTGGAGAAATTTCACTCCATATTGAGTCTGCATCCCTTTGTCCTTGAAAGTTTGAAATTTTGGTGTTCAGGCCCCAAGCTCTTCCTACTTTATGATGGAGAACCCCATTGAATCCCACATATGAGATTTCCTTTGCGGAGGATTGAAGTGGTGGAGGCTCAACTGGAGGGACTTGGTTTATCGTTTCTGATATGTGCCATTACATAAGTTTGTCACCTATGTACTTTTGTTGATTACAATAATGGAAATGCTCTTTTCTCATCCAATTGATATCTTGCAAATATTTGAATTACTTTTCATGGGTGTACTTTTCATGTATGCTAATGGATTATGCTAATTTATATGATGACATTATATGTTATCACCACATGCATGCATATATTGGTTGTGTTAAAATTTCAGACCCCAACCCAGTTTCAGTCTCGCTGATTTTTCAGCCAAAGTTAAATGCCCAAACCCCAGTTTTATATCAGCATATAAAAACTTAGCAGAAAATAAACTTCAGAACTGAAACATGAGGATTCTGAACATTGTTTATAACGCAGAAATAAAATATCAGCAACATGCAAAACTCAGAAAGTTATAGACACATGAATTTTTCAGTCTAACTATGACGCTGGAAAAACCCACAAAGGGAAAACCAATGAGAGAGGGAGATTTTTATTATTTAGGAGCTTCAGAGAATTCTGTTACAACATATTCATCTTCAGAAATTTAAATGACAAACTTATCTCGACAACTGTGCCAAATCTTCACATAGGAAAACGAGCCAACTCCTCAAAATTCTTTCCAGAATTTTTTGCTATCAAAAATAGGTCTACTCCTCGATTTTTGTGCCTCCAAAATGCTGTATGGTCACCTCGTAATATGTGCCAACATCTTTAGCAAATTTGTGGGCACATTAATGGTTGTACGACCGCCTTGAAAACCATGCCAAACTTCCCAGAAAACCCACACATCAATTTGTCTCGATTTCTATGCCAAGAAAGGACTGTACAGAATCTGTACGGTACGACTTGAGTGTGGCTGTCTGTCCCTCCTTGAAATCTGTGCCAAAATTACACTATACGGACTGATAAAATCCACACCGTACGAACATAATTAATTGTTGTACGCTGTCTCGAATTTTGTGCACACAAATGACTGTACGAACCTCGAAATACATGTTGTACGGCCTCCTGTGTATGATGAACCTTTGCCTCGATTTATGTGCTATTATTTTGCCTTGGAAAACATGCTTTAGCTCTCAGAAATGGCTGCTCTCTTGCTGCTCGAAAATTCTCTCTCTCTTGCTCTCTCAAAATGCTTGAACAACCCAAGAATGGGTGCACCCCCTTGCCCTAATCGACCTCATGAGGGAAGGTGAGGGGTTTTCTAATCTAACGGTTGAGATTAGATTAGATGAGTGGCTGAGATTTGATGTCTCTTCACTCACCCTCACTTTAGTCATAAAGTCACCTTTTAATTTGCATCTCACAAATTAATTGAATAGGACCCACATTAGGCACTTTCTCCCGCTTAGGCGCCTAGGGAAGAGAAACACTTGCCTTGGTACTTTATTTAATTAAAAAATTTAACACTCCCTCATACCGAGGAAAGTGTTACTCACCACTCCAAGCTTGTCCCTGAAAAATACAAATTTGCCTCTGCCCAATGCCTTGGTGAGTATGTCTGCAACTTGCTCCTCTGTAGATATGTACTGTAGCTCCACAAATCCTCTTTGAACATAATCACGGATGAAGTGATACCGAATCTCGATATGCTTATACCAATCATGAAAAATTGGATTCTCTGAGAGTTTAATGCAACTCTGATTATAACAGTAAATCACGGTAGGCCTCAACTGCACACTGAACAATCCCACCAACATCTTGCGAAGCCAAAGGGACTCACAAATGGCCTGACTAGCTGCCATATACTAAGCATCTACCGAACTCAAAGCCACTGACTTTTGCTTCCGACTGAACCAAGACACAACTGTTGATCCCAATCCGAAGCAACACCCTGAAGTGCTTTTCCTGTCACTGAAACATCCTGCCCAATCCGAGTCTGTATAGCCAACCAGGCGAACTCCATCTCCTCTATGATAGTCCAAACCATAATCTACCGTACCACAAAGATACCTGAGCACATGTTTTGCTGCCACCCAGTGCACTCTCCTAGGCTCCACCATGAACTGGCTGACAGTGTTGACAACAAAACAAATATATGGCCTGGTATTGACCAAATACATCAATGACCCGACCAACTGACGATACAAAGTGGAATCCACCAACTGTGACTCAGAAGCATGAAGCTTCTTCCAGTTGGTAATCATGGGAGTGGTCATGGGCCTGCAATCTCCCATCTGAAATCTGCTTAGAATGTTACATACATACTTCCCCTGTCCCAGGAAGATGTGTTCAAGCTCCTGCCAAACATCCAATCCCAAAAAGTAATGCATCAGTCCAATGTCAGTCATCTTGAACTCTGAAGAAAGGCTCTCCTTGCAGTTGTTGATGAGTCTCTCTACACCTGTAATGAAAATATCATCCACATATAGCAGAAGAATGAGAGGATCCTCTCCAACCACAATGAAGTATAGGTTGGGATCCGCCTCACTCTTCTAAAAAACCAACTACTGCAAATAGGCATATATCCTCGAATACCAAGCTCTGGGAGCTTGTTTAAGCCCATACAATGCCTTCTTCAATCTACACACAGGAGACTCTCTCCCATGCACCTCAAAGCCCAATGGGTGCTCAATATACACCTCCTCCTCAATAAGAACATTCAGAAATGCGGTCTTCACATCCATCTGGTGGATCTTCCAACCCATCTCTGCAGCAATGGAGATCACTGCCCTGATCGAAGTGTATCTAGCAACCGACGCAAAGGTCTCATCATAGTCGACTCCCTCAACCTGTGAAAACCCCCGAGACACAAATCAAGCTTTGTACATATCAATGCTGCCATCCGCATCATGCTTTAGCTTGTAGAGCCACCTGGAAGTCACTATTGACTTCCCCTCAGATCTAGGAACAACTTCCCATACATCGTTCTTCATGATGGAATTGTACTCTTCCATCATGACATCTCTCCATACCTATCTACCAGTGGCCTCCTCAAAAGTGGAAGGCTCAAACTCCCGAATACTGCTCACCATAGCGATGTAGCTGCAAAACCTCTTGGGAGGTTTACTCTCCCTCACTGCCTGTCTGGGATTCCCCACTGAACCCTGTGCCTCCCTCAAAGTGTCCTGAAGCCACTTGGGATTCCTCCTCTCTGAAGTAGTGTTCTGTGGAGGGGACTCTCCCTGCTCAACCCCATCTCCTGAAGACAATGATCCTGTAGTAGACTCTGAAGTACCTGATCCTGAAACCTGTGGACCAGTAGCCTGTGAACCTGAACTCTGTGGCCCTGTCACCTGTGAACCTGTCGTCACCGAAGCTGGTGGCCCCGAACTCTTTGTCACTGTAGTCTTCTGCGGGCTCACCTAAGTCTGAGATGAAGACTGTTCACCTCTCTCTGTCCCTCTAGAATTCCTAAAGGCTCTATCCTCTTCAAATCTGACATCCCTCCTCAAGACAGTCTTCCTCAAGGAACGAAGGTATATACAGAAAGCCTTTGAAGTCTCACTGTACCCAACACAGATCCCTCTCTCTACCATGGGCTCCAGTTTTGTCCTCTTGTCAGAAGGGACATATGAATAAGTGATGCACCTAAAAATCCAAAAGTGCCCCACCTCAGGCTTCTTCCCAGAGAAAGCCTCCTCAGGAGTCATGCTCCCCATAGCCCTGTGAGGACTCTTGTTCTGCAGATAGACTGCAGTGTAGCATGCCTCATCCCATAGAAATAGTTGCAGCCCCTGATCATGTAGCATGGCTCTCGCAGCCCCAACAATGGCCCTGTTCTTCCTCTTTGAAACCCCATTCTACTGCGGGTTGTAAGGAACAATCAACTCCCTCCTGATGCCCTCTCCTGCACAAAAATCCATGAACTCCTTGGAGGTATACTCACCCCCATTGTCCGATCTTAGGACTCTGATTTTCTTCCCTGTATGGTTCTCCACAAGAGATTTGAACTCTTGGAACCGACTGAAGACCTGTCCTTTGGTCTTCATGAAGAAAATCCAAGACTTCCAAGAGAAGTCATCAATGAATACAACATAGTATAGGGATCCAATCAACGATGCCGAAGACAT
>ML800590.1:38356-75082 GCA_009831015.1 Picea engelmannii
AACGGATTCGGCAATTGGGCAGAGTTTCTTTGCTATGATTTTCCTCCTTTGAATAGTACCCCTACCCCTTCTTTTATAGGCTAGAAGGAGCTAGGGTTTTAGACAAACTCTCAGCCATGCATGGCTGGGAGTTCCAGTTAACTAACCCAAAGCTTTTCGTCCCGGCGGAAACTTTCCTGATTTTTTTCTTTGTTAGGTAAACGCGGGCTGTAGTGGGCCAGCCAGCATTCCAACGCGTGCAGTATAAGGCCTGCCAGCGTTCCAACGCGCCCAGTGATAGGCTAGGGCACATTTTACTTAATTTAGGAGGTTTTTGAAGAGTCTGTTCAACATGGCTTTGGCAATGAAGGGCAATGAGTTGGCCTGATGCCAGGTAAGCATGGATGGTGCAATTTAGGGTTATAACAATGAATCAATGCTCTCACTGGCTAGAACAAGAACTTGTACAACCTCTCATGTCTAGTACCAATCACTTTGGCCGAAGTGATGCTAGACCCTCTGGGGAAAAGAAGCACCTGCCCATCATGGAACAAGACCTCATAACCCTTCTCCTCAATAATAGAAACTGACACTAATTTCTTCTTCAAGCCTGGAACACAAACAACCTATGTCAAAGTCATGGGAGGAAAAGACTCCCTCCGAAATGATACAGTCCCACAACCAGCCACCTTGACCTCCCGGTCATCTCCAAGCACTACCTTTGCATCTCCACAATATGTAAGATCTGTCAGGTGCTCACGAACTTTTGTCATATGGCGAGAGGCACCACTGTCAATATACCAAGCATCTGTAGTAGTGGTCCTTGAGGATAGACATGCAATAAAGGAAAATTCCTTGTCAAACTTGGTGGAAAACTCTTCCACCTCTACTGAAGCTGTTGTTTGTTTCTTCTTCTTGTTTGGACACTGTCCTACATAGTGCCCAAACTTATGGCAAGCAAAGCACTTGAATTTTCTCATGTCTTTCTTCCCTTCACCCTTGGGCTTCTGTCCTCCCTTTGTACCCTTTCTGAACTTCTTCTTGCTAGTGGTAGCAAGAGCCACATTCTCCTCCTCATGACCTGTAGATGAACTGCCATGCAC
Organism: Picea engelmannii; assembly: GCA_009831015.1. Classification (NCBI taxonomy): domain Eukaryota; kingdom Viridiplantae; phylum Streptophyta; class Pinopsida; order Pinales; family Pinaceae; genus Picea; species Picea engelmannii. The sequence goes on from ML800590.1 coordinate 39,439, forward strand.
ATAAACTCTCAGGGTCTCGTCCTGAACAAAGTCATCCCAAAGACATTCCCAATCGGGAAGCTTCTCCCTAGAAACAATGCCCTCCACAAAAATAGCCCATTGTTTGGAGACTCCATTCAATGTTGTTCTCACAAGATCACTATCAACTATGGCTTCCCCCACAGCTCCAAGCTCATCCCTCACCTGAGTCAATCTACTAAGGTATGTGACCACATTTTCAGCCTTGGTCATTTTTATGCTCTTTAGTTTTTCCCTCAAAACCATTTTCCGGTTCTCATTTGTACTCTGGTACAATTTAGTCAAAGACTCCCACATATGATAGGCATGTGTCTTCCCTGTCAAGTGAGGAATCAAGTGATCCTTGATGGAATCAAGAATAAATCTCTTAGCCTTGATACTCTTCTTAGTATAGGATGCAAGAAGAATAGCATTAGTAGGTACCACAACATGATGAGTAGTGGTATTCTCCACAATATCCCACAACTCGTTTTCTTGCAGAAGCAAGATCATCCTCTCTTTCCAAGCACCAAAATTTGTTGCCCCATCAAGTCTGTCCTCAACTCTCAAACCAGTTGCCATTGACCCTTTTTCTGCTGAAAATAACAAGTTCAAAAATCTTCCCTGTGAAGTGACTGTTGTCCCAACTTTCTGTCTACTGAAATCATTGCTTCCCTTTAACTTAGCTCTGATACCATGTTAAAATTTCAGACCCCAACCCAGTTTTAGTCTCACTGATTTTTCAGTCAATGTTAAATGCCCAAACCCCAGTTTTATATCAACATATAAAAACTTAGCAGAAAATAAACTTCAGAACTGAAACATGAGGATTCTGAACATTGTTTATAATGCAGAAATAAAATATTAGCAGCATGCAAAACTCAAAAAATTATAGACACATGAATTTTCGGTCTAACTTTGACCCTGGAAAAACCCACAAAGGGAAAACCAGTGAGAGAGGGAGATTTTTATTATTTAGGAGCTTCATAGAATTCTGTTATAGCATATTCATCTTCAGAAATTTAAATGACAAACTTATCTCGACAACCGTGCCAAATCTTCACACAGGAAAATGAGCCAACTCCTCAAAATTCTTTTCAGAATTTTTTGCTATCAATAACAGGTCTTCTCCTTGATTTATGTGCCTCCAAAATGATGTATGGTCACCTCGAAATATGTACCAGCAGCTTCAATAAATTTTTGGGTGCATTAATGGTTGTATGACTGCCTTGAAAATTGTGCCAAACTTCCCAGAAAACCCACATAGCAATCTATCTCAATTTCTGTGCCAAGAAAGGACTGTACGGACCTGTACGGAATCAGTACGGTATGGCTTGAGTGTGGTTGTCTGTCCCTCCTCGAAATCTGTGCCAAAAGTACGTTGTACGGACTGACAAAATCAATACCGTACAAACATAATTAATTGTTGTACACTGTCTCAATTTTTATGCACACAAATGACTGTACGAACCTCGAAATGCGTGATGTACGACCTCCTGTGTATGCTAAACCTTTGCCTTGATTTTTGTGCTATTATTATGCCTTGGAAAGCGTTCCCTAGCTCTCAGAAATGGCTGCTCTCTTGCTGCTCGAAAATGCTCTCTCTCTTGCTTTCTCAAAATGCTTGAACAACCCAAGAATGGGTGCGCCCCCTTGCCCTAATTGATCTCATGAGGGAAGGTGAGGGGTTTTCTAATCTAACGGTTGAGATTAGATTAGATGAGTGGCTGAGATTTGATGTCTCTTCACTCACCCTCACTTTAGTCATAAATTCACCTTTTAATTTGCATCTCACAAATTAATTGACTAGGACCCACATTAGTCACTTTCTCCCCCTTAGGCACCCAGGGAAGAGAAACACTTGCCTTGGTACTTTATTTAATTAAAAAATTTAACAGGTTGTTGAGGACAAGTTGCAAGTATAAATCTTTGAGTTGCGTGCTCACGGTGGTATTCTTTGAACATCTGGGCGAGGTAGGTTACTAGCATTGTCTGGTTATCATTTAATTTATATAGCATACTTGAGATTATAGTTGATTTCTGGGTGTCGTTCCATCTGTTGTGGTTTGTCGCTAGCCATAGTGAGATTTCCTCATAACAACGCTCATTGGCAAGAAGATGAGTACAATGAGGATCTAAAATCATTTTTTACAATAATAATGAATTCCAAAACCCTGGACATCCAAAAACCTAACCCTAGGAGATGAAGCGCCAAAAGTCATGTGGGCCTCGTTGGGGTAAGTTGGTACATCAACTTCCTGCTGTTGTAACTTTTGAATACGATCTTAGTTTTAGGCGCACGATAGCCCGTTGGAAAGGTCTATCTAAGGAATACACATTATGCCTTCAAAATCTAACTCCATCAATAGTTTGATTGTGGTGAGCCCTAAAAATGTTGTTTATGGCCTCAAAATGGACCCAAAAGTTCAGGACCTAAAAACTAGGAAAAAAATTGCCAAACTTAGAAATTGCCAAGATGAGCCAGTTGGAGTAGGTGGGTGGCCACAGATATCCTCCTAGATCATGAGAGAAGGGGACTCAATATTCCATGGGAGAATCATGTTGCACATATGTTGTCATTCTACTTTCAAGTCATCAATTCTTGCCTCCTTTCTTGCCTTCCTCAGCAAGGTTGCGTGGGTCTGAATCCCAATTCGTGGTCAAACCTAGAAGCATTACAGATGGGTACCCTTCCCCATATCCTCATTAACTATTAAGGATGGTCTTCCAACTACCAGCCTGACTGGTAATTGATTTATGGGTTAGAGGACTGTTGAGCAATTACACCAAGTAGGTACTGGTCTGGTGAGGGTCATCTCAACCATTCTTGGTTTCCCCTCACCACCTCTCTCACATCATCCATGGTCTATCTCGGAAAACTCCCCCCCTTTCGACAGTTGTTCAACACATATCCAATTTATATTAATAATGGAAAATTCATACATTGCCCCTTTATACAAAGGTTCATCAAGTCAAACATTCACACATATTTAGTCCGCTATAGTCTCTTGGCCAATTATAGTTATATTTACAAACTAGGGGAAACAAGGGTATTACAATCCCCTCCCCCTTAAAGGAACATTGTCCTCTATGTTCTATCTGTTGATGTGCTCTGTATGTACAAAAGTAAACAAAAATGGATATGCCTATTTCATGGCATCCTCCATTTCCCATATAGCCTCATCCGGGCCAAAGTGTTTCCACTGCACCTTGACCTGTGCAATGGTTTTTTTCCTGAGTGAGGTTTCCTTCCTATCTATTATGCATTGAGGTTCTGGCAGGAATTCTCCCTCGGGTTCCACCTGAATCACAGACCAATCAATAATATGATTAGTATCATGTACATACTTCTTTAATAAAGAAACATGGAAAACATTATGTGCCTTCATTATAGGGGGAAGCACTAGTCAATAGGCCACTGGTCCCACTCTATCCAAAACTTCAAAAGGTACACAATACCAAGGTTCCAACTTGGAACAAGCTCCCATCCTCAAAGGGATTTTCCTGGGTCTAACTCGGAGATACACATGATCCCCTGCTTTGAACTCTCTAGGAGTCCTTTTCATGTCTGCATAGATATTTTGTATATCCTGGGATATCTTTAGATTTTGTTTGATATGAATTACTTGTTGTTCCATTTCCTTTAGCATATCTGGCCCGATTGTAACTCTGTCTACTAGGTTGTTCCAACTGATTGGAATGTTGCATTGCCTTCCATAGAGGGCTTCAAAAGGGATCATTTTTAATGACTCTTGATAGCCATTGTTGTAGGCAAATTCTACCAGTGGTAGGTAGTCCTCCCACTTCTTGCGTTGATGCATTACATGCATCCTCAACATGTCTTCTAATACTTGGTTTACCCTCTCTGTCTTCCCATCCGTTTGAGGGTGATAGGCTGTACTAAAGAGTAATTTAGTTTCAAAACCAACAAACAAAGATTTCCAAAAGTTTGAAGTAAACTGTGTATCTATGTCAGATATAATTTCCTTGGGCATGCCATGTAGTCTGAATATCTCTTTCATGAAGATGCTGGCAATATCTATTTCCTTGCAAGTTGAATTGACGAGTATGAAGTGAGAAACCTTTCTCAGTTTGTCCACAACTACCATGATGTCATCGTTCAGTTTGGTTGATCTTGGTAATCATGTGATGAAATCCATGGAGATGGTTTCCCATTTCCATTCGGGAATTGGTAGGGGCTACAACATCCTTGCTGGGTGGTAGTGCTCTGACTTGACTTGTTGACATTCTAGACACTTAGGTAAGTAATAAACTATGTCCTTTTTTATTCCGGGCCAATAAAATAGTTTCCTAGTGGCTGTGATATTTTTCTGATAACTAGGATGACCAGTATATGGTATTTTGTGTAGTTCATCCATTATGAACCTCTTCAAGTCGTCACAATTTGGAACATACAATCTACCCTTGTAAGTCAACAGGCCATTATTAAGCATCTGATAGCCTTCGTACTTCATCCCTGTGGGCTATTGGTTTAGGTATGATGTCACGATCTTGAAAAATGAATTTGTTTCTTGTGTAGTTTTGATCCGCTCTTTGATATCTGAGTCACTGGCGCTCACAACTTCCAAGTGAACTACTTTCATACTTCTACTAAGGGCATAAACCACCCTATTCTCCTTTGCTCTGATATGTTTGATCTCAAAATAAAATTCACTAAGGAGATCCATCCACCTAGCTTGTCTCACATTGAGTTTTGGTTGGTCAAACAAATACCTTAACCCACTATGGTCTGTCATAAGTAAAAATCTTCTACCTAAGAGGTAGTGCCTCCACATTTTTAAGGCATGCACTATGTCAGCCAATTAAATATCGTGGGTCACATAATTGACTTCATGCTCATTCAATTTTCTGGATTCATAGCAAATCACATGTCCTTATTCCATAAGGAATCTTCCGAGCCCTTCCTTCCAGGCATCTGTACACATAAGGAAGTCCTTGTTTGGGCCTGCAATCTTTAGTACAGGCACATTGGTGAGAAGGTATTTCAACTCTTGAAATTTTCCTCACATTCTGATGTCCAAATGAATTTAACCCCCTTTTTCTGAAGGGAGGTGAATCTTGGAGAATCCCCTTATGAACCTCCTATAGTATCCTGCTAGGCCCATAAATTGTCTGATATCATATACATCCTTTGGGGTAGGCCAATACATTATGGATTTAATCTTGTCAGGATCAACCACCACTCCTTCCTCATAGATAACATGGCCTAAGTAATGGACTTGTTTCTTGAAAAAGTAACACTTACTAAGCTTGGCATAGAGGTGATGTTCTCTTAGTACTTGTAGTACTAGCTTGAGATGTTCTTCATGTTCTTCCCTATTCTTGGAATAAATTAGGATATCATCAATAAAAAACAACACAAACCTATCCAAGAAATTTCTGAATACATTATTCATTAAGCACATAAAAGTGGTTGTTGCATTGGTAAGCCCAAATGGAACCACCACAAATTCATAGTGTCCATATCTTGTCCTAAAGGCCTTCTTGTGGATGTCTTCATCTTTAATTCAGACTTCATGGTATCCAAACCTCAAGTCAATCTTGGAGAAGATTGTATTACCCCTTAATTGTTCAAACAAGTCATCGATCCTTGGCAAGGGATACTTGTTCTTGATGGTCATGTTATTGAGTTTTCTATAATCTATGCACAGTCTGACTGTGCCATCTTTCATTTTCACAAACAACGTTGGTGCTCCCCATGGAGACACACTAGGCCAAATGTAGCCTTTGTCCCACATCTCCTTCAGCTATAGTTTGAGTTCAACTAGCTCTGGTGTACTCATCCTATAGGGTGTTCTAGACATTGGCATCGCTCCTGGTACAAGTTCTATTGAAAAATCAATATCCCTTCTTGGAGGTAGACCTGGTACCTCTTTCTGGAATACATATCTATATTCTCTTAATATGGGATGGTTCTCTAGGATAGGTTTCTTGTTCTCAATAGAGTTTAGTAATTGTATTGCTTACAAGGGACATCCCTTTATGCAATACTTGTTCACTTGGAGGGTTGATATTTGTCTCACTAAGATAGGATTTTAAATCCCTTGTAGGGTTACCCTTCTTCCTTCTTCATTTTCACACTCCAAAGTTTTACTGTAACAATCAAACTTGGTTTTGTGGGTAGCCAACCAATCCATGCCAATCAACAGGTCATAAGATCCTAGAGGAAGTATGTTTAGGTTCGCTTGGGTGGGAAACCCACTCATCACAAATTGGCATGTTGGTGTGACCTCTATTACTTTTCTTTTGGTTCCAGTGGCTAGTTGTACCAGCCATGATTTAACATGTTTAACTTGTTGCAATTTACATTTATCAACAGTTTGAGGGGAAACATAACTCAAATTAGAACTAGGGTCAATTAAAATGGAAATGAGATGGTTGGTAATCGTACCTTCCATCTCCACCATCGAAGCTTGGTGTTCAGCTTGTCTATTATCCAAGGCTGCATAAATTTTTGGTAGGCTCCTAGCCATATCATTGACTGTGGTAGCCTCTTGGATGTTGTAGACCCTCCCATTGTTCTTTTTCCTATGAAAACAATCCCTCATTAGATGTTCCTCTCCACAACCCCAACATTTCAAAGGTTCTCTCTTCGTCAGTCTTACTTGGAGCTGCTCTGAATGGTTTATTTCCACTCTAGGATGGAAAATTTTGTTGATACACACTTCTGGCAGGAAGTCTTATCCTAGAACTGTTACGAGGGTTCTTAAATATCGAGGGTTTAAACCCCTTCTTCTTAAATCCTGAATTGTTTTTCTTCATCCAATCTCCATGGGGTTCTGTCTTACTCTTGAATTGATCATAGCAATACCTTGCTTTTCAAATAGTATCTTCTAAGGTCTTTGGCTCATCAAACTCAATTATGTCCCGATAGGAATGAGGTAATCCACTAATAAATCATTTCATCTTTACCTTTTCATCCTTTATGTAGGGAACATACCTCATCAACTCGAGAAATTTTTTGATATACTCATCTATGGTGAGTTGTCCCAGCTTGATTTTTTAGAACTCCTTGGTCTTTCCATCAAAGTACTTTTCTGACATGTACTTCTTCTTGAAGTATTTCTCAACTTGTTTCCATGAAAAGTCCTTCTCATGGAATCCTTTCACATTCCTAAGTTCCTCCCACCAAATGGAAGCTTTCCCATTCAGGTTGAAAATGGCTATCCGAGCCTTTAAGTTTTCAGAGTAGTCATGGACTCTGAAGTACTTCTTCAAGCCGAGTAGCCAAAATTAGGCTTCTTCTCCCTTATTAATATCTCCATCAAAGGTGGGTGATTTGGATTTATTGAATTCTTCAGGGTCATGACTCTTGGAATGATTCCTCTTCTTTCCTCTCATCTGAGAATGGGAACTAGTTTTGCCACTAGAATATTCCTTGGAGTTTTCAGTGTCCTCACCAGAGGAATCTTACATTGAATGTCTCTTGGCTCCATGTTGGGCCTTCTTTGAGGTGCTCCTCCTGGTGTGGCCACTTTCAGGACCATGCTTTTGTATCTTAGGTGGACTTTGAGTTTTCTTAGTATGATGCCTGCCCACATTATTGGTAGTTGGACCATGTTGTAGTTGTCTTTGTACATCTGATAGACTTTGTAGTAAGACTGCATTAATTTCAGTATGATTTTCTTGCTCCTTGATCAACCTTTCATTGTCATCCTTATAAATATATAATTCTTCCATAAGGATTCTTACAGTTTCGTCCAAATCTGCAGGGGTTTCCACTACCCTCCTTTCATCAGATTCTTCCTCTCTATTTTGGGAGCTCTCCCCCAACTCCTAATGTGTCACCATCCTTTATTTTGTAGTTCTCATGTTGTTCACTGACTGCTTGAGTGTTGATAAAAAAAATTTCGTTAGTTACTAATCTACCAATTCATGAACAACACATATCATTGCAAGGTGAAGTCAATTCTTTATTTGGAAACATTAGCAACATATAGTGCAGACTTCCAAAACATCTATCAACAATAGAAGGTTTTGTTCCTCTCTTCAATAGATATTTAGAAAAGTTTCTTATAGAAGGGGGGTAAGGTAGGGTGTTACCCCATAAGTTCTCTAATAATATTTTTATGCAACTCGTGCATGAGCCCAAGCAGGCCAAGTGTTGTTTCCATGGTCTGGTACCAATTTGTAACACACCCAACCCCTAAATACCCTTTCTAGGGACGGGGCATCAATTTTTTTCTCTTCCTAACTATCTCAAATCCTAATTTTGGGATCTTCATTGGTTACTTCTCGCCATGATCTTTCTAACGGTTGCCACCACACTAAAATCCGAGCTCGGGTCTGTAAGTTATGGCCTCCCAAAGTTACCTGGGGCGTTATTAGTTGGGGTCTTTGACATTCGACGATGAACATACCTTTTTCCTAATCCCCGAAGTCCTAAAATATAGCCACATGGACTTAGCCATTCAACGATCGATGTTTTACATTGAACGTCCCTTTCTTTCGACATTTGGTGGTCGACATCCTATGTTTTCGGTGTTTCAGCGATCGACGATCATTGTTGAACATTCGATGTTCGACGATTAATGATCTTCGTTGAACATCCCTTTTACCATACTATGCCCAAAGCTCCCGAACTCCTGAAATATCACCACGTGGCCTTGGCCCTTTGACGATCAGTGTTCGATGTTTTATGCTGAATGTTCCTATATTGTACCACTCCCCAAATATTCTGAACTCCTGAAGTTATCCAAACTCCTGGAGTCTCAAACACGTCATCAACCACATTGGATAGGAGGGCACAAACCAGAAGCTGACATGCGGTGAGGGCTAGGGGTGACACGTGTCCTCGATAGGGGGTAACACATTTCATTCTCTAACAGGCACAAGGGGTATGTGAATCTTCCATATCTGGGTGACACGTGGCACGCGTAATGTGGGTCCACTTCACCTTGAATGACGTCAAGATGACACATCATCTTAGAATGATAGTTGTCGAGACCTTCAATCTCACAGTCAGTAAGAGTCCACGTAGATCCATTGATCTACGACTCTCGTTACTTTGCGAGTCTGGGCTTTAGATCTTTCCAACTCCACTCATCGTGAATCCCCGAAGAACTAAGTCTCCAGACTCTCTAATCTGTTGCCAAGTGTCCTCATCTTACCAATGGCCGAGATTGATTTTGGCGGTCGCGACTTCTGAGGTTTTAACACTTCGTAGACTCTTGGCCAGGTTCCTCCAGAGTACAAAGTCTCCGGACTACGAGATCGCTTGCCACATACCCACTCATCCAATTGTTCTATTTTGAAGGAAAACCTTTGACAGTGGACAAGTAGGAGCACGTGTCACTCCACGACGTGTTCCCGGTCGGTTGGGTAATCGAGGGTGGTTTCTTAGATCGACGACTGAGAGGGATTATGAAGGGTCTAAAGATCGACAGTCCACGTCACTTTGATAGTTCGACATTCGGGAGTTCAGCGCGTATCTTTCGGCTTTCCCTCCGAACCACGCTGGATCTATCGCCACATGTATGTAGCATCCATGGTCAGGATTTACTCCTGCTTGCAGAGCTCCAGGAAACTCATGCATCCCTATACCGCCAAATACCCAAAATTTTGGATAACTGTCAATCTGTGGACACATGTCCCTCCATTATCAAAGGTCCAAATTAACTCCGCGACTCCGACATTTGGGAGTTTTGGCGCTAGACCACTCCTATTCTCCCGAAGTAGAACTTCGTCGAAGCACTTAACACTTCCCTTCCTAAGTCTGATCTAACGACTGAGAGAGATCCATAATGAATCCCTAGATCAACAACCCTCACCCATTCGCGACTCCAACCTTCGACTATTTTCAAGGGTTGTGGAATCATAAGTTCCAAAGTCCCGAAGACAAAAAGGGATAGCTCCTTCCGGACTAGCGTCGGGTTCCCAGACCCTGGTCATATGGGTCCATTGGAAATTCTTGGGGCTAAGTACTAATCCTTTTTAGAAGAAAATGGGTTAAGAACCTAGGCATGATCCCTCAGTCAGATGGGTGGATAGTCTAAAGGAAAAAATCCCTTCTCCCACATAGATGAACTTGACATTCCCATTTAGGTGAGTTCAAAAGGTTGTCAAGAATTAGATGTTTTAGTTACTCCTACCTCGACTCTCATGCGAATTCACATCCCATGGCTCTCTAGCAACTAAACTGAGATAATTCAAAGATCATATAAATATAACAGTTTACAGAAACCAAAGAGCACTTTTAATAATTATTCAAATTCTTAAGTACTTAATCATAAATACAGACATTCCATCATCACATCCAATATATATACACATAATATGATAATACTTATCAGGAATGGAGAATGTGAAGCGACTGCTAAAAGGGGTGCATGTTTCCTCCCAACCATAGGCATAGTCACTCCTGACGGATTTACCACTGGCCACCCCAGAGCTAGACCATGATGCTCTGAGAGAGATTCTTTCTACTTGCTCCACAACAATCAGGGATGGAGGTTACTCTCCTCCTCCCACAGGAACTTGGAAACTGGTTTTCTCTACTCCAAGCAAGGAGGTCTGCATGAGTACTTCCTTAGTCACTCATCAGCCTCGTTTATCAACTTGTAGCCAAACCCTACCCATGGCTTCTTACAGCCAAAATGAGCTTGCTCTAAGATTTTCCCCTAAACTCTAGAGTTGAAAACATGTTGCTCTTCTCTGCCTCAATTGTTCTCTCTACTCTGTTATCTCATAGATCTGTCTCTCTCCCCTTACCTCCTTTCTTGCCTTCCTCATCAATGTTGAGTTGGTCCGAATCCCAATTCGTGGTAAGGAATGAAAGCCTTATAGATGGGTACCCTGCCCCATCTCCTCATTAACTCTTGAGGGTGGCCTTCCAACTACCAGCCCGACTGGTAATTCATTTATGGGTCAGAGGAATGTTTAACAATTACACCTAGTAGGTACTCGTCTGGTGAGGGTCATCTCAACCATTCTTGGTTTCCCCTCACCACCTCTCTCATAGAATCCATGGTCTATCTTGGAAAACTCCCCCCCTTTCAATAGTTGTGCAACACGTATCTAATTTATATTAATAACATAAAATTCATACATTGCCCCTTTATACAAAGGTTCATCAAATAAAAAATTCACACATATTTAGTTTTCCATAGTCTCTTGGCCAATTATAGTTATATTAACAAACATGGGTATTACATTGACCATTAATATTAGAATCATTACAATGGTCGATTGGATCGTTGCACTAATGTATAGTGGTGGTTGACTTCATACCCTTTCCTTCCCATTTCTTCTTTCCCTTATTAGAAGGACCTTGTTGGTTTGTCTATTTGGAACCATTTAGTTTCCCCTTCTTATTGTTCATCTCTAGGCATTTTTCTTACATACATGTTTCATCAACATTCTTAGGTTTAAAAASCATCATTTTCCTCCTTGCATGGATGTGGAGACYACCCAAATACTTGAGGAATGCATATGGGTTCTTAGGAGATATTCCCAACATAATGGCTTGTATTCTACACTCAATGGTGTACTCTTACACACTTTATCCTTCTCCCAGAAGCAATGCCAATAGATCCATTGGTCCTCTTTTCAMACAATAAGGTAAAACTAGGACCTAACAAGGGTTTTAACCACCTCCCACCTAACTACYAGTGGATCACCCTATAGTCTAAGTGTCTTGGTATGGATTTCCCAYAAAGTTTGAGAGTGACCCTATAACTTCAATGTTATMTTCTACTCRTTTCCTATGTTATGCATGTTGAAATAGACTCATGACTGTTGCAACCATTGATTTAGTGTTATAACATAGATCTCACTTTGATAGAGCTTGATTTCCACTTTCACTTCCATTTTGATTAGAGGCTAAGGATATGTGATGTTGGAACTTGGTCTCTATTTCTCTGGCTTTTCTTTATCTTAAAGGTTACTATTGGAGCCAATGTCCAAGTTATAAATGACAATCTCCTTGAAAGTTTTGATATTTCTCTCTAGAGATGAGATTATTATTGCCATATTGTGGGAGATGTGTGAGACTTATGCTTCCAAAATTGCAAGTTTCTCCTACAAGTCATACTTTAGATTGTTAATGTACTCAAATGCCATGGCTAGGGTTTGAGACTTTTTTCTTCATGATAATTTTTGGATCTCGCAATATCCCATAAAATCCCCAAAGAATTTTTTGTAATACCCATATTATTTGTAAAATATCATAGATATTCCATTGGACAATTTGTAACAATAGACTTTACAAGTAATTGCAAAATACCATGAAGTTATCCTCTACTATGCAAACTTTACTTCCGATTAAAAATGTAATATTACAATGATAACACTCAAATATTGAAATGAACCGAGAATATAAAAGATAAGTTGAATAGTAAAGTGAGCACACAATCACATAATGAACACAATATGTACCATTGGAAACCTAATATAAGAAAACCCAACAAGAATATGAGGATCGTGCCTTGATATTTTCTTCTCGTATATAAAATTAAAGATACACAGAAAGATGGACTCACTACGAAGTTACAATAGACATAGTGACTTGAGTGGTTGTTACAAGGTATTATATTTGCTCCGTTATGCTCAAGATAACTCGCTCCTTTTCTCTACTCATATATGGAACAATAAATTAATACAATAGGATTGAAACCCCTTCCTTTCCTTGCTACTTGGTATCTAACATATCTTAATGATCATGCCCTAACTCCTTATTAGGGTTAGTGTTTTGGACCCTCTAGAAACTTCTTGAAAATCCACATGTGTGACTAATGAGGGTTGGCATGCTATCGGCTTGGTATTGTGGTGGTCAAAGCATAGGATAACTCGCAGGAGGCATAAATTCCTCATATGGACTCCGATTGAGATTTGTTTTGGATTACTAGACAACTCTCGATGAGAAGAACGAATTTAGAGGCCTAGGAATTTCATTTACAAAGTTTTGACCCTAAAAGTGACCATTTGATTCTTAAAATGGACTTTGGAAGTTTCAAGATCCCAAATAGCTAAAATAGGATTTGCCCCTAAAAAGGACCGCTCCAATCTTCTACTCCGTAAGTACTAAAACAAATGACAAATTATATAGTGATCCATTTTATATAATTTTACGAATTATTGAATAGCTTAATTTTAACACACAAGTAATCAGTAGAAAATGATAAAAAAATAAAAGTAACACGGCAAGATAACATTTAAGATTATTAAAAGTTTCATCATTATTATCCTTACTTTACATAGCAATTTAATTTTAGAAACGTATAATTGATTTTCCATGATAAAATAAAAGTAGTTTTCAAATAATAATGCAATTTATGTTAATGGATGATGATGGGCATTTGCAATTAAGAATGCATTTAATGCATAATCAATGTACTAGTGAAAAAATCCAATTTACTCTTACTGAAATTAGAATAATGCAAAATGGGCATGTTTAATACATATCCTTTAAAATCAAAATCGAAACATATGGAGGCAATTTTTGAATTAGTAGGTGTGAAGGAATGGTGCAACATAAAGAGCAACAAGAATTATCATGGGTCACAATTCCCAATCCTTATGTGACGACTTAAGGATTATGTTCTACACTAGCAAAAAGGCCCTATTAATGGAAGAATGAGGCAAGCATTGTAGATGGGCTTATTTTTATTTTTTTTATAATAAGGGTGTTGACTTATTATTAGTGTGTTGGAAAGCTTGTCAAAAAAGGGCCCTACTAATAGAAGAATGAGGCGAACATTGTAGATGGGATTTTTTTTTTATAATAAGGGCGTTGACCTGTTATCAATGTGTTGGAAAGCTTGTCAAAAAAGGCCCTACTAATGGAAGAATGAGGCAAGCATTGTAGATGGGATTTTTTTTTGAATGATGCAAGCATTGTAGATGAGATTTTTTTTTTTAATAGTAAGGGTGTTGACCTATTATGAGTGTGTTGGAAAGCATGTCAAAATATGGAAGAATGAGGCAAGAGTTGTAGATGGGCTTTTTCTGAATGGTAAGGGTGTTGACTTATTATGAATGTGTTGGAAAGCTTGTCAAAATCTATGTGGATTATTAATGTTTTTATATGGAATATTCAACTAAAATCAACAACATTTTTAAACTATGTAGGTGTGGTGGTCTAGCCAAGAGTAACATTGATGGTGGATTTGCAATGTATTTGTCCTACACTGAGCCTAGCAAAACTCCTAGTGGTTGACCGAGGACAAAAAAAAAATGAGCTTATGTAAAAGATAGATTTTAGAGAGTAGACATAACATAAATCAAGAAAAGAAAAGGGAGTACTATATGGTTGCCCAAACTATATTGTGAAGAGGGATGTAGTCTTTTAATTCAATTAATGGTGTTTTAATGATTGTTAAAATCATACACGTTGACCTGGGAATGATGTATATTCGAAAAGGGGCGACAAAATAAATGGCATTAATACCTATGTAAGTTTTATCATGATAAAAATTATAACTTATATTGAAAAGTCACTCATGATGAGCACAAAGCCAAATACTGTTTTGATAATTGATTAGAGTGAATTTTGGATACATATTCAAATTCTTAGGATTAGTATTATGTTTCCCTCCTCATGTAATATTCCCCTCACGGTGTATGTTTTCCTTACAAAATATTTATTATGTCCACGTGCGCATGGAAATATAGCAATCATGTAAGTTGATTATTTATGTCGTACAACTAGGAAATATTACCTCCCTCCACTATTGTTTATGTTAGTATATATTTTTAACATTTAATTTATGTCGCATTTTCTTGAAATCTCATTGGCTTATTTGTTGCTAACAATAGCTTGAAGATTTGTATCCTAGGGTGTGGTGATGGGCTAATATTGGTAGAGGATGCAAAAGATGGTGGAAAAGGGATACAAGGGAGTTATGGTCATCGAGTTGTGAGCTCTAGCAAGTGAGTTTGCCATATTGTTTTCTTGATTGCCTAGATTTTTCATTTGAACACCACACTCTAGAAATCATGATTCGTAATGAAGCTACCATACTTGTGTGGCATCATAAAATCCTCAAGAAACAATCAAAAGTGGAAAGGAAGATAGACCAAACATGAAATCTTTGTGGGGTATTTTCAAAGACTTAATGGGTGATGCAAAGAAGAGTGAACTCCTTATAGATAGAGTTGAGAGCCTTCTATTAAGCCTAAAGCAGATATTTCTTGGATAGTTGCACACTATCTTGGATATGATAAAGATCCAATATAATATGGTACATCCTCTTAGCATGGCTCTACCTTGATGCTTTAATTTTAAATCAAGTGCACATATTTATAGAGTTTGTGTGGTTGTTTTTGGCTTGGATTAGGTATTATCAATGAAATATGTTGTCCTTTAATTCTCTCAAAACTGAACAAGCATTTATCGTTGATTATTTTGTGTTTTATTGTGACATATGCATCTTGTTGTGGAAATGGGAGTAGTAAATTGATATTTTAGTATCTTGTATTTCACTGTGATGTATGCATCCTATTGTGGAAACAAGAGTATGAAATTGAGGTGTTTAGTATTTTATGCTTTACCATGATGTGTGCATCATGTTGTGGAAATGAGAGTAGGAAATTGAGATTTTTAGTAGTTGATGTTTTACTATGATGTAGGCATCCTCTTGAAATGTTTATTGAAAGTTGATTAAACATGTTTTTGTTATGTGGTTTGTTTGTAGAATGTTGGTCAATCCATTCTGGAAAGCTACTCAAGGGTATTAGACAGTTTGGCTTTCAACATTATTTCTCACATTGATGATTTATTGTATGTGAATGGCTTGACAAAACATTATGATCCCCATCAATATTCACCCATTCCTCCCTCTGTCAATTGTAGAGGGGTTGCTTCCAAGAGAGTTACTTCCCCATTTTATGTTCCTCCCTCTTCAAATACCCCATAGATTATAGCCTTCACAACACCAAAATTATCTCCAATTTCACTAATAAGTCCTAGCAAGGTAGCCTACTCGGCTTTTGTTAGTAGTAAAGGAAATCCTTGCAACTTTACTTCTGTAGAGGTTTTGTCTAATATCTTGGCGGTGAGACTAAAAATACATACGAGAGTACCAATGAGTTTGCCACATTAGGTGTACTTGTTTCCAAGAAAATAGGTAAGTATTGGTCATACATTTAAAACTTAGGGAGTGAGAGAGACTTATTTAGTCCCCCCTAGACATGATTGATGGTAGGTAGGAACCTTGTGTTGATGGATATACCATTTTATGAAATACATTATACATACTTGAAGTCTTTTGAGCCTAATTTCTTATTCATACATAAAATAAATATCACTCTTGTATGCTAAAGAAATTGTGCTTTATTCTGGAATATATGAATTCCATTTTGTAGACACACTTGAACTTATCCTTTCTGTATATAATTTTCATCCTTACACCTGTTGCAGTGAGAAATGCACAAAACTGCAACTCGCTAGGAAGTGTTCTAGTGGAGGGAAATGTATATTTCTATCAGCTAATAAATGGTTCAATTTAAGGAAATTCATAAGTGGTATGGCGAAAGTTTTGAAAATATATATGTTTTCATTTTCCCTAATCCTTAGGCTTTATCCATTTGGTTTCAAATTTTCAAAATTCACGGTGTTAGTCATAGGAAGTTGAAAGTTGAAACTCATGTTTGGTTACTTCTTTTCACCTAGAGATGTTGCATTATTCTAGACCACAGAGGAAAGGGATCTTTTCCCCAGCTTAAATATTTTTCATCATTGATGCCGATGCATATGTAGCTATAGCTTCCTACATATATGATCCATTTTGAAAGGAGAATAGAATGAAGAAAATGAGACACGTGTATGGATTTATTGTAGTAAACGTAGAAAGAAATGGAGGTCAAAAATTTGTATTAATGAGTAGAGTTTCTTATGATTTCAATCAATAGGAATAATAGATCAATTTTATTGAATTGGAAACAAGCTTGAACTTGTAATTTATAATTCTTTCATCATTATTGCAGTTTACCCCTTTTGACATTTCCATTATTTGTTGTTTTTCTATTTTTGATTCGAATATTATCATAGAAAAATAAACACATAACAACTTTATGATATCTGTATGAGGTTTGTTATTGCACAATTTGTAGTTAGGGAAAATCCCAACCCAAACCACAAGTGTGTGATACAACTAGGGACACCTATCATTGTCACCTCTATAGATATCCCCCTTGTTTTAGTGAAGGACAAGTCCCACACAAGAGAGGATTCCTTGGTGACCATAGGGGGATTGCAAGGAAGAATCCAAGGAGAAGAATGACGTACCCCTATAGGTCACAATGAAAGGTTCTAGGGGCTTGATGGAGGTTGGGTATCGGCCAAGAAAAACTTACCAATGAAAGATACCTGCAAAACAAATATTAGACAACCAAAACCAAGACAATATATGATGAAATGAGCCCTAGAAAAAGAGGGAAAAAACAAGTTATGCTTGTTGTCCCAAAATTTGCAGGATCCAACAATGATATATCAATAAGAAAGGAATTATGCTGCAAATTAAACCATCAAAATCAAGCAATGATATTGGATAAAAATGCTAGCAATTAGTATACAATCTTCCGATGTTTAAACCAAGATTTTGATAGCAAAGGAGGGTTGATAAAGAGTGCTATTTGCAAGTATGTATGACAACCCAATGACTATAGAAAAATGTTGTGACAACAAGAAGTTATAACCACTGAAATTAGCAAGTAAACCACCTAATCAATAGCTTAGTATCGATATAACAATGATCACAAATTACAAGTAATTTTTCAACGGTAGAAAAGTGGGAAAAGAGTATGAGAGAGTAAGTTTGTTGCAACCCTAATGGTTGTAGCTTAATGCTTGTTACATCAACACAATCACTTAGCCAATCAAGACACTCTTGGAGAACAAGAGAGATAACAACATGTAAAATTTAAATCCAACTTGAACAATTCCAAAACTTCAACTTTCACGTTTACCAATGCAACAATTAACAATATCCAATACAATTATAGTGTCTTATCTATTGGGTTAATGGAGTCTCTTGATTAGAAAACAACCTAGGAAACAAGGTGAATAAAATGTTTCTTTGAGAATTAAACCTTATAAAGCCAAAGAAGACACAAAACCTCCAAATCGTCTAGCTTACAAATCCAAGTTTAACTAGGGTTTGATAACCTTCTAGGGGTGTAAACCCTCTTACTCCCTAGAGAAGATAAATCTTAGCAAGGTATTACTAAAAGGGTGTAAACCCTCTTACTCCTTGTAGAAATCCTTTATCCCTTTCAATGACAATAGAAGAAAATTCCTTGATGGAGGGTGTATCCCCTTATACTCCTCCTAGGGTTTGATAGTATAACCTTGAATTTAAGAAGAAAAACACAAAATTGAAAAAAATCCTTATCTAATCCAAGAGACATCATGCAAAACCATTACTTATCAAATAAATTTCAACAATTTGACAAGAAGAAGCATCCAAGAGAAGTCGCTAGCCTTTATTCCATCAATAAGCAAGTGTTGCATCCATAATGAAAATAAAGAAGAGAGAGCGAATTGACAACAAATTCTTGAAGTGATGAATTATGATAAAATTTAAGTGACTTGCCTCATATTTATATGAGGAAACCCAATTCATAGTTTGTCCACTTTGCAATTAAATCCATAATTTTAGGCTAAAAACTAAGTTATAATGCTTAATTAGCAAATCGTTTTTTTCTTTTACCCACATAGGCTACAAAATGACTAAAAATAACAAAATGATGGGACATAAGACCATACAACTCCTCTCCAAGGTGGCGCGTGTGAAGACAAGCCTCTAAAGGCTAGGACATCAAGCTAGTAAAGTGCCATGTCATCCCCATATCAAGCAAGAAGGTGGGGCTTCAAGCCTGTTATTGCACAAGTTGTAGATTGGGAAAAGCCCGACCCAACCACCAAAATGGCGACAACTTTGAGAGTATACCCATTGTCACCTTAGGCAGGTATTCATGTCAGTTTAGAGAAGAAAGAATCACCTCAAGGGGGGTATCCTGGTGACCTTGCAGGGAATGAGATGAAAAGTGAAGAGATGAAGGAAAGTCTCAATATAGGTAAATATAGATGATGCATAAAGGCTTACGAAAAAGTCTTGGTGGTAGCCAATGGTTACCAAGAGATAAGAACACCTGTAAAGAGTGATGTACCAGCCCGAGACACAAGAACAAACCAATTATATATGTATAATGTTAGGTGGAAAATAAAGTTAAGATTTATGTCCCTAATTGCAGCAATAAACAATGATGTATATCAACAATAAATGATAATGACAACTACAAAATAAAGTTGTTTAAATCTTGATAACAAGTACAAGAGACAATCTAACAAATGACTAGTTTAGCTCAAGAAGATAACATGAAACTTTAGCAACAATGTAAGGTTGTTGTAAACAAGTTATGCATAAGTACTTATCAGTCTTATGGTTGTAACAAACAAGCTATTACAATAGAGAAATCAACTGTCAAACTTGCCAATAATCCACCCGAAAATTGCGCTAGTTTTAGTAGATTACTATGGAAAACTTTTAGCAACTTTCCACAGTTGAATAGTAAGTTATAAATGGAAAAGTTTCAGGGTTTCTACAACCCTAATGGCTATAGATGAAAAGTTATAATAGCAACAAGAAATACTACTACGGAAATATCCCCCTGTGGACATGTGAACTTTCCCTTGGATTACAGACCCCTAATACCAAGAAAGAAAAACACAAGTGGACACCAACATCCCTTTGAATTTAGTCTAACTAATCAGAAAGAGAGAGAGGGAGAAAATGCGTGGTGCATCTAGTTTCAAAGTTTGTCTTCTCTACTTCCAATCCGAGCTTGATATCCAAACTCCTTAGCGCAACTTGATACATGCAATGCAATAGATAACAAATAGAAACAAAGAACTCCTACTCTACAAGATTAGATAAAATAAATTCATCTACAAATATCGAAGGAACAATAGACAAGAACATGCAAGAATACACAAGCTTGAAGTAAATAGGCCAAGTATATTAGATGAGAACTTAAAAGGAAACTTACAAACATGGATGGTGTTGCAGCAGCCTTGCCAAGTCCTCCTCGTCCAACCCTTGCATGAATTCCAAGATCATAAATTTGATATCTCTCTCTGTCTCTTTTCTCCTCTTCTCCATGGAAATCCCTCATTATATAGGATTTGGAGGCTTAACCACCATGGAGAAGATCACTCACTAGATCCACTAAAATGGGATCTCCAAGATTTTTAGGGTGAAAATATCTCTCAAGGATTTTAGGGAAAAAATATATCTCAATATTTTAAGGAGGAAATATCTCTCAATATCCACCAAATTAGGATTTTGGTTTGAGAAAATATCTCAACCATCCATGAGATTTTCAACCTCTCCTTGAGATTAGGAACTAAATGTGAGGTGGATTCTCACACTAAATTAATTTTCTTTTTATGAATATTAATAAATAATTCATGCGCACATAGTATTTTGACCTGCATATAATATATTTCTCCTCCACATTGACTAGGGATTGTGACAAATGTTCTTTCATGGTGTCAAGGTGTATGCAACACTTAGTAAGGTGCATATGACACTTTTACGACACTTGTGACATTTATGGTGAGGTACTTAAGTGTGGAATTTTGTTGTGTAACAAATACTTAGCCAATTGAGATGCCCTAGTGGCTATGACGAGCCTAGAACGCCGAGAAAATATTGCAATTTGAAAAAGTTGATTATCTCATGTTTTCACATATCCCATTTCAAGAATTTTGAATTTATCAACACTCCCAGTACAATTAACAATAATTGGTTGCTCGGATCCAACGCGACCTGATGTAGTTGGAGGCTTGGTATCTTTCTGATTCTTCTTCTTCTTCCCCTTCCATTTCTTCTTCTTCTTATCAACTTGGCTACTTGCTTTAAAGATTTCACTAGGAGAAGAAGGAGAAAGGGAAGGATACTTGACAAGCGAAGAAGGCGAAAGGTCGATATGAGGTTGATTTGTGGGTGGTGTGCTTACATTCGAATTTGAAGCACTAGGAAAAGTCAAAATCACCGGAGTGGGGAACAATAAAACTGATAACCCGATGGTGAGTCCTAGAAGACTCAGTGTGGCAATGCACGAAGGACCAACGTTTCCAAAAGAAGGAAAGGAGAAAGGTTCCATGGGAAAAGGGTTTCCTTCATTGGTACTCCTAGGAATTGACGCCATTGACACTGACTTGACCTAAGGTCCACAAAGGAAAACAAACAACACACACTACAAATCTAAGAAGCAAACAATGAAACAAACTGTCCCACAATGAAACCACTAGTTTGTGATGAAATCCAACATTGCGAGATCGATATAGGAAGGGGTTGGGATAGAGCGAGTGGATTAGTTACGTTGGTGACTTGCTTAACAAAATTATGCCTTGGTGTAAGTTCCCACATGGTTTTACCCATTGGTGTACCATCCAAGGAGCCTGAGTGAGTTTGACCAACGTCTGACCCATGTACGACGAATAATCCCCTTCATCATCACCGTGTGTATCAACCCTACATATATAGGCCACTAAGGTTACCAACTAGCAGTAAGCCTTCGGGCGGGTACAATCGACAGTTGGGAAGGAACATATGGGCATGATAACAAGTTCAAAATTCTTCAAGAGAACTGAAGACAAGTGGACCAGAATACTACTGAGAGCCCCAAACAGATTCAGGATTCACGAAGCTCCGAGACCAAATGAAACCAGTCGTTTCTCAGGAAGAACCCACAATATATGATCTTTCTGGTACATGGGTTAAGCTTCAGAGAGGAAATCTATGTTTCTCTCTCGCACATGACCTCGTGTTAACCCTCGTGTGAGAGGGGGATCCCTTATATGCTTATATGAACGATTGGATTTATCACTCCCTAGCACAAGATTCTATGTTTGTCTGATGGATTTGGAAAGTTACCCTCACAACCTATTCCAAAGCCCTAGACTTTAAGCTAATGTAGATTCGCTACCAGACAATATAAAAGTGTCTGATCAGTTTTATAAGCACTTCATTTTAGGGTTGTTGTTTACTCAAGGGTGTGAAAGTGAAACTTACGATGTTTTAGACTCGACTCTAAAAGAATGCAGAATAATGAGATGCAAATATTTTTCTTCAATGAATCCTACATACGATATGGAGAAGAGGTTCAACTTTATTCAACAAAAACACCCAATTCCCAAACACAATTTTCTAAATGCAATCTACAACACTACCCAAAATCAAGAACGCAATTATCTTATTTATTTGATTTTAAAAGAAAGCAAATGAAAATCCTTTAATGCTTCATTACTTTCAATCAAAATGAAAGAGTCAGATGCAGATAAAAAAGATACGAAGCAAAAATATTTCAAACAAAGAATGCACTCAAAGGATAATGAGAACCGAAAGAAACAAGTATGATAACTCGTTCAATCAAGAACTCAAAGATGAAAAAGAGAAAGAAGATAAACACTCACGAAAATCCTCAAACGAAGAGAAACAAGAAACAAAAATCAAGTTAGGTTGTCATTAATCACCCAAAAAAGCGAGATGTTTCAAATGAAGATAAGAAGGCTCAATACCAAGCAACCTTTGCAAATCTTAGTTGATGAAAAATCCTAAACAATCAAGCAATCTGAAATATTTACGAGACGGATATTAGATAAACTCAAAAGGAAAAAAGAACCAAGGGATTCTGTTAACCTAAGGGGACCACAACTAAGAGAAAATTTGCAGACTCAAAGGATAAACATAAATGAGTGATAAATAATCAACTCTTAGGAAAACAAAGTCAAGTGTATTCAAAGGTCTTTGAGCAAAAATATCCTCAGGATTAGACTGAGAAAAAGTGAGGAGAAAGGGACAAAAAATCCTAGAAAAGGAGATCAACACTCTTGTTTCCAAAGGGACAGAGTGCTACAATGCTCTAGTATACACTACAGGGAAGGGTTGATCCTAGATCAACGCTTTAGTGTACACAATAAAGGAGTGCTGCCCTTCCCAAAAACGCGGAAAAAAAGGATAAAAACTCATAAATTTTTTCCAAAGACTCTGTGAAATATTCAATGAAGAAGATACAAAGGGAAGTAGATCAGAAACAAACAACAAATATGATCTACAGGTGGGCAAAAGATTAGACAATTCAAGGAAATAAAAGTCAATGTACTTCCCCAGTGGATCCGCCAATTTCTATTACGAAAATATTCCCTTGCAGACAGCTGAACTTTCACTTGGATTACAGACCCCTAATACCAAGACAAAAAAACACAAGTGGACACTAACACCCCTTTGAATTTAGTTTAACTAATCAGAAAGAGAGAGAGGGAGAAAAGGTGTGATGCACCTAGTTTCGAAGTTTGTCCTCGCTACTTCCAATCCGAGCTTGATCTCCAAACTCCTTAGTGCAACTTGATACCTGCAATACAATAGACATCAAAGAGAAACAAAGAACTCCTACTCTACAGTATTAAATCAAACAAATTCATCTACAAATATTGAAGGAACAGTAGACAAGCACATGCAAGACTATGCAAGCTTGAAGGAAATAGGTCAAGTATATTAGATGAGAACTTAAAAGGAAACTTACAAACATGGATGGTGTTGCAGCAACCTCGCCAATTCCTCCTTGTCCAACCCTTGCATGAATCCCAAGATCATAAATTTGATATATCTGTTTGTCTCTTTTCTCCTCTTCTCCATGGAAAGCCCTCATTATATAGGATTTAGAGGCTTAACCACCATGGAGAAGATCACTCACTAAATCTGCTAAAATGGGATATCCAATATTTTTAGGGAGAAAATATCTCTCAAGGATTTTAGGGAGAAAATATCTCTCAAGGATTTTAAGGAGGAAATATCTCTCAAGATCGACCAAATTAGGATTTTGGTTTGAGAAAATATCTCAACAATCCATGAGATTCTCAACCTCTCCTTGAGATTAGGAAACTAAATCTGAGGTGGATTCTCACACTAAATTAATTTTTTATTTATGCATATTAATAAATAATTCATTTGCACATAGTATTTTGACCTTCATATAATATATTTTTCCTCCACATTGACTAGGGATTGTGACAAATGTTCTTTTATGGTGTCAAGGTGTATGCAACACTTATCAAGGTGCATATGACACTTTTACGACACTTAGGGTGATGAACTTAAGTGTGTAATTTTGATGTGTAACAAATACTTAACCAATTGAGATGCGCTAGTGGCTATGATGAGCCTAGAACATCAAGAAGAGATTGCAATTTGAACAAGTTGATTATATCGTGTTTTCACATATCTCATTGCAACAATTTTACTTCTCCAATGCAAATTGAAAATGATTAGTTCTTTAACTATTGGGTTATGGAGTCAAAACAAGAGTTAACTATACTACTTCCTTGGGGGTTTAAACCCTCTTACTCCCCAAGGCAAGTAAAGCTAACTAGGAAGTGCTAGGAGGGTGTAAGTCCTTTTACTTCTCTTAGCACTACCTTAAGCAACAAATTATTTCCAAGACAAATATTTATGAGCTTAGTAGGATTGAATGCACTTATACTCCCCAAGAAATCCAACTAGTTAACTTTGCAACCAAGAAAAAGAGGCCATAACAAGATAAAATCCTTCACCTAAAGCAAGAATTAACAAGATAAACTTCCACTTTAGCAAGAATTATCCAACAATATGCAAGAGAAACACTCCATGAGAGGTAGCGCACCACTTCCTTCCACCAATAGCTTCTCTACAAAGAGGTTGCCCTATCTAAACCACCATTCTTCCACATAACTCTAGGTCAATGTAATAGTCATGCTATTAAAACACCACACACATCATGATATCGTCCAAGCGATGGAACCCTTTGTTGCCTCAATTTGAGACCTAGGTCTCCATTATAGACCTAGGTACAAATTAGTGTCGAACAAGTGATCCAATATAGTCTAGGCACCGACATTTTAAATACCCATAGAGGGGAAGCTCTCACCAAAAACATTGTGCCAAGACATAAAGGATTAGGCAAGGGTCTAATAGTATGACTATTGCAACTATCTCTTGTGTGGATAACTACACTAAATGGTAATTACCATTGCATGCCTCTTAACATTATATCACAACCACCTTTTATCCATTCAACTATTGAACATTACCACCCAAATCATCATTCATAGTACACGACATATGTGCAATTAGAGTATTGTCATTCAACATAATAGATAAATAACATAAGTAAATGAAATCATCACCATACAATATCGAGGCAAGAAGAAATCGAAAGGGGCCCCCCATTCCATTAACTTACAACACGATAAAATACATCATTGCATAACATTTATTCATTCACCAGGATGCAACAATAGTTTAGGTCCAAAACATGGTCCAATATCTCACATTCACTACCCACTTAATATATAACTAAAATCCAACCTCCAAATAGATTGAGTTCTTTACATTATATTGACACACCCAGATTGAGAGGACTCATTCAAACTTAGAAACTGTTATTTTACTCATAGTTCTTCATCTATGAACCACATAATACCTTTTCCAGCATTTGCCAAGTGTCTTCAGTCTTTTGTTACTATGTTCTTTAATCACCTGAATTTGTGCCTAATATCCTTGTTTTTGTCTCCTACTATCTTTGATACTCTTCATTATTGATAATGACCTTCATTCCAGTTGTTGCAACTCATATCTCTATCTATTGAGTTGGCACTGTTGAATTTTTGTCTCAATCAATTAACTAGATTAGTTTTCTTTTAATTTTAAACAATTAGCACAATAATTGCATATAAAGGATCACTGAAAGAATAACATCCACAACATACCAAATATTTACCTTGGGAAAACCCTCTAGGGGAAAAACCAAACAAACTTCCTCAATATATATTCAACAACCAATAACAATGCATTTCTCCAAGAGAGAACTTAAAAAGCAGAATATCCTTCTCAAACCCTTGACTAGGAAAGAGTAGTGCACCACATAACCAAGATATACCCAAGAGATAGACCAAGATCCTCCATGAAATCACCTCCTAGTTGTAGTAGTGACTCCCTCTAAGACTTGCACACATCTCTTCTTAACTAGAGAGCTTGTGTTTTGTGTTCATCAAATGAGTCCCCGGCCTATCTTATAAATAGAAGTTGGCCAATGTAAAATCATATATGTGCCGGCTTGACACATTTTAGGGCACAGTAGGGTCAACCTTACAAAACACAATTTATAAATTACATTTGAGCTTTTACAATGGCGCAATAGGGCCGACTTGACAAATGACACTTCATAAAATACATTTGACTCTTTACAAAGGTGAAATAGGGATGACATGAATAATTACAATAAAATAAGAATAACTTCGTTGCTACTCAAAAATTTAACACTCCCTCTTAGCGAGGAAGGTATTCTTCTTGACACGATCATCATCACTGCTTCTGTGCTTTTTCACACCTGGTCATTGTCTTCCTATCATTTCACAGATCTATATGTCATAGGAAGTTTTCCAAATGTACAACATGCATCTAGTACATTACCAACATCTCATCAGTGGGCTCAATAGTCATGGCGAGGCTTTCTTCCAACTCACACAATGTTGGGAATCTAGCTTTCGCTATGAACTATCCGACCCAAAGTCTGGCTACTAGCCCCAGGCTAGTCCCCTAGTTGGCACACCAGTCCTCTGGCCCCACATAGACAATGAATCTAACAACGAGGGTTAGGCAATGTAGTGCGCACACACTACACATCTAGCCCCATGCTAGGAATCATCTGACCGAGAGTCTGACCACTAGCTCGAGGCTAGTCATCCTCCAACCACACAGGTTGGCCCTCCATGTATCAAGGAAATACGCCATCCCCGAAGGATCCATGATTTACATTACCTGAAGCTGGGAACACGTGCCCTCCCTGAAGGATCCACGACCTTGTGTGAGGTCGGGATGACTGGTGCCACATTCAGTGCCTGAACATGAAATTTCTCTTACTGCACCACACTATGTTGCAGCTAGAGTCGCATTTGTAACACATCACTCCCTCTCATGAGGGAAATTCCTTCTGTACCACACCAATGTTGTCTCTGAAGTACTCAAACTTCACTCTCGATAGAGGCTTAGTCAACACGTCTGCTACATGCTAATCGATAGGAACATACTGGAGCTTCACTTCTCCCTTTTGTACCATCTCTCAGATATAATGGTACTTGATCTCGATATGCTTGGACCTGTCATGGCACACTGGGTTCTCTGACAACTTTATGCAACTTTGGTTTTCACAATGTATAGAATTCACCTCTAACTTGAGATTAAACAATCCTGTAATCAACATCCGAAGCCACATTGCTTCACCACAAGCTAAACATGTTGCTACATACTCTGCCTCTGCAGAACTGAGCGCCACACAAGTCTACTTCCTATTGAGCTATGAGATCACATTTGATCCTAAACTGAAGCAACATCCGAATGTACTCTTCCGATCAGTGAAAATTCTTGCCCAATCTGAATCTGTGTAGCCCTGCAATCTTATCTAATGATCTAAGATATATCTGAGTCCATAATCAATTGTACCCTTTAGGTACCTCATCACATGTTTTTCCGCAATCAGGTGAACATGTCTAGGCTCAACCATGTACTGACTCAATGTGTTCACCTCAAAACATATATATGGCCTTGTTTTCATCAAGTACATCAACAAACCAATCATTTCCCTGTATAAAGTGGCATCCACTATCTCTGAAGTTGTATCACACGACAACTTCAATTTCACCATCATCAGCGTAGATATGGCCTTACAATCCAACATCCCGAACCTCTTTAGGATATCCACTGCATATTTTCCTTGGTTAAGGAAAATCCCATCCAATCTCTACCATACCTCCAAACCTAAGAAGTAATGCATCATGCCTAGGTCCTTCATCTCGAATTATACAACAAGTTTACTCTTACTCTCAACGATGAGATTCTCGTTTCCTGTTAGAAATAGATCATCCACGTACAATAGCAATATCATAGTTTCACCATCCACAACCTTGAAGTAAAGGTTGGAATCTGTTGTACTCTTGGTGAAACCCAAGCTCATGAGAAAATTGTTTATCCTTCCATAACAATGTTTGGGAGCTTGCTTCAACCCATACAAGGCTTTCTTCAACCTGCACACATGTATTGCCTGTCATGTGTCTCAAAACCTTGTGGTTGCTCCACATACACTTCCTCTTCTATCAAACCATTTAGGAAAGATGTCTTCACGTCCATCTGGTGTACCTTCCATTTCATCACTACAACTATCACAAGAATGGTCCTAATCGAAGTGTATCTTGCCACAGGAGAAAATGTCTCCTCATAATCTATTCCTTCTTTCTGGGAGAAAGCTTGTGCCATGAACCTTGCCTTGTACTTCTCTATGTTGCCATCTGCTGCATGCTTTATCTTGTAAATCCACTTGGAAATGACGATTGTATTTTCCTTTGGTCTCGGGACCACATCCCAGACATCATTCTTTATGATTGATTGGTACTCTTCAATCATGGAATCATTCCATTCTTTCTTCTCTGTAGCCTCTTCATAATTGGTAGGCTCTACATCAATGATGTCGCTCAACAATGCTACATAACTGGAATATGGTCGCGGTTTCTTTCTTTCTCTGAACGATCCATTTGGGGCTCCATACTTTTATGCATCATGAATAATCTCATGAGCTCAAGCTGGCCTTCTCTTCTTTGTGGTTGTCTCTGCAAGTCTTTGTGGTTCTACCACATCATGATGTTCTTCTGGTACTACATCGGTGCCTGCATCTGTATCTGCAACTCTAGGAACTTCAGGTTCCTCATCATGAACCTCATCTGTATGATTATGTCTCGATATATTAAGGGTTGCATCCTCATCGAAGGGATGTAAACTCTGTATGCCTTCTATGTCTCGATGTATCCGACAAAGACACCCTTCTTGCCTGAACGGTCCAACTTGGATCTCTTTTCTTTTGGGACACGGACATATACTGGACGATTGAATATTCTTAGATGGCTGACCTCTGGATTTTCACCTGTAAAAATCTCTTCTAGTGTCTTATTCCCAAGTACTCGGTGAGGACTTTTGTTCTACGCATATACAACAGTCCTAGCTGCTTCTGTCTATAAATGCATAAGTAATTCTTGATCATGAATCATGGCTTTCACTGCTTCCATGATTCTTTTGTTCTTTCTCTCTGCCACACCATTCTGCTGAGGATTGTAGGGAGTAGAGAGTTCCCTCTTAATCCCAACTTCCTTGCAGAATGTATTGAATTCATCGGATGTGAATTCTCCTCCATTGTTTGACCTCAGAGTCTTTATTTTTCTTTCAGAGAGATTTTCTACAAGAGCTTTGAATTCTTTGAATTTGCTAAATACATCACTTTTATTTTTCAAAAAATAAATCCAAGTTTTACGTGAGTAATCATCAATGAATGAGACATAGTATACATACCCACTTAATGAGTTTGCTGACATTGGTTCACATACATCTGAATGTACTATGTCCAGTGCTCCATTTGCTTTGTTGTCGTTGTTTGGAAATGGGTTCTTCACATTCTTCCCTTGTGCACATCCCTTGCATATGCCTTCATGGTTTACTTGAATCTTTGGTAAACTTTCCACCATCTTGCTTACGATCGGTAATGCCTTGTAGTGTAGATGAGTGAATCTCCTATGCCATAGTTCACACATAGTTATTGTATTATGTACAAGTTCTAAATCTGAGTGTCCCTTCAATTTGTACAAGCCTCCCTCTTGGACACCAATCACTACTACATCGCCAATGGTTTTTTCCTTTTGGCCACATAAGTACTTCACCGTCTACAAAAGTGACTCTGAATCCTTTCTCATCTAATGTTGAGATGGAAAGGAGGTTCTTCTTCAATCCAAGAACATATATCACATCCTTCATCTTCATGGTTTTTCCAGAATCCAATCTGTAAGTTGCTTCTCCTACTCCTTTGATAGGGTACTGGTAATCATAACCTAGTTTCACCTTGTGAGGTGAATCCTTCTATATTAGATTTGAGAATGAGTTCTTATATCCGGTCATGTGCTTGGAAGCACCACTGTCAATGAGCCATGTGTCACTTCCATGGGTGACTGATCTGGTAAGAGATGGAATCAAAACATACTCTTCACTTAAATCATCTCCTTTAGCTCTCTTATGATCAGGTTCGTCATCTTCTGCAGCATGAGTGTGATGTCTCTTATACTATCCTTTTCCGATCTTATCTTTCGAGTTGGGACAAAATCTTGCAATGTGTCCCAATTTCTGACAAATGTAGCATATGATATTTGAGTAGTCCTTTTGGATATTGTGTGATTTGTGTGACTTCTTGTGGCAATGGGAATGACCGTCCTTCTTTCTCTTTCCTTTTCCTGCATGTGTTGTTAATGCTTGATCATCATCAACTAGTTTTTCTTCTCGTGTTGTCAGCCTTGACTCTTCCTGAGTACAATCCTCCCACAGTCTGTTGAACTTTGTAAGCTTCCTTCTAGAACATATTCCTTGAATGGAATATTCCCATGATCTTGGAAGACCATTAAAGGTGGGCATTACAAGTTCAACTTCTTCTACATTGTCTCCAATGGATTCAAGTTGCTCTTTAATTTGTGATACCCTTGTGAAGTATGACTGAATAGTTTCTGTGTTCTCCATCTTCACACTCTTGAGTTGTGTTCTCAAGGTCATCTTATGATTGATGTTCTTACCTTCATACAATCTGGACTGGGCATCAAACATCTGCTTGGGAGTTGTCAAAGATGAGACATGGGGGATCAAATGATCCTTGATGGAATCAATAATGATTCTCTTTGCCTTCACTAGGTTCTTTTTGTACTTTGCTTTGGCCTCATCTTCACCAGGTTCTATAACTTCTTTTACAAAATCTTCTAGGTCATTCTCTTCTAGAATGAGCATATGTACTTCCATGCTTGGAAGTTATCAACTCCTTCAAGATTCTCATCAAGCTTGGTACTGGGTGCCATCATGTGCTTGAACAATACAATAAAATATTAAAAAAAATTCAAGGAACGATTTTGAACTTACCATAGAGTGCTACGCCAAGGTGATCAGTTCTACGGCTGCCAAAACTAGGGTTTATGAGGAAATCCTAATTTTTCAAAATGTGAATTTTGGAATTTTGCTCCGAGGGAAAGATGTGCCCTCCTAGGGAAATCTCCTGGATGGTCTTACTTTTCCCAACATCCTTCAACAAGGTGGATGACATTACCTTCTATGGTTTGTGCAGTTGCATGCAGTTTTAACAGCTGCAACACTAGTTGCAGTTTACAAAACTTCGTGAAACTGATAATCTAAACACAGGGAGAGGTGCACTAGGGTTAGGAGAGTATTATTATGCTCTTATCTTCTCCAGTGAGCTCTTATGTGCTATGAAAATGCCTTCTTTCAGGCCTTCTTTGATACCATGTTGAATTTTCGTCTCAAGCAATTAACTAGATTAGTGTTCTTTTACTTTTAAACAATTAGCACAATAACTACATATAAAGGATCACTGAAAGAATAACATCCACAACATACACAAGATTTACGCTGGGAAAAACCTAGCAAACTTCCTCAATATAGATTCAACAACCAAGAACGATTCCTTTCTCCAAAAAAAAACTAACAAAGCAGAAGATCTGTCTCAAACCCTTGACTAGGAAAGAGTAGCGCACCACATAACCAAGATATACCCAAGAGATAGACCAAGATCCTCCACGAAATCACCTCCTATTTGCAGTAGCGACTCCCTCTAAGACTTGCACACTTCTCTTTTTGACTAAAGAGCTTGTGTTTTTTGTTCATCAAATGAGGCGCTAGCCTCTCTTATAAATAACAATTGGCCGACCTAAAATTAGGTCTGGGCCAACCTGACACTTTATTAGAGAACAATAGGTCCGACCTTACAAAATACACTTTATAAATTACATTTGAACTTTTACAATGACGCAATAAGGCCGACTTGACAAATGACACTTTATAAAATACGTTTGACTCTTTACAAAGACACAATACGGTCGACATGAATAATTACAATACAATAAGAATAACTTCTGCTACTACTAAAAAAATGTAACATGCGCCACTATGTCAACACACAAATTTTAAGTATTTTGATTCAACACACAATTTTTAAATGAATTTACTTAAGTATTGTTATATTATATTGCACAAATATGATTATTAATTAATTTAAGTAGTAATGATTTAATATCTATATACTTTGGTGTAATCGGTTTATAAATGTCTAAGCTTAATTATACATCATTTAACAACCTTAACTCACAAATTAAAGTTGGAGTTGAAGGTTAGTGCATGTGAAAATAAATATATAAAACATTCGCTTTCGAAATGATGATTTCACAAGAAAGATGATGGATATATTCCAAATGGAAACCTACACGTGTCAAACTTAGGTGACATAAACTATACAACATATTATGCAAGGTGGTAGATGATGGCATAGTATTCAAACCATATCAGAAATCATTTCAAAACCATGTTAAAAATGCATATAATATTTTTAACTTAATCATCTACATGGTACTATGTTTTTTAATACATTATATATTCCAAATGAAAACCTACACGTGTCAAATTTAGGCGACATAACCTCTTTAACACTTGCACGATGATGTAGGAAACTATACAACATATTATGCAAGGTAGTATATGATGGCATAGTATTCAAACCATCACAAATCATTTCAAAACCATGTTAAAATTACATATAATATTTTTAACTTAATCATCAACATGGTACTATGTTTTTTTATACATTATATTTACTGAAATAAAATTTGATGTTATAAATATTTTTAAAATGATTCATTTGAACGTAAAATATTTTCTTAATTTACCTACACAAGTTTTTATTATCACTATCTTTGTCTTAAAACTTTTTCTTATTCAAGAGTCTTTAATAATAATTCATGATTTAATAAGCTCAATGCCAAGGTGCTTATACTTAGGGATCCCATGCTCATGTCAAAAATTAAAGGTACTAAAAGGATTTAGAATTTCTCCAAATGAGGAGATCAATTTTGTTGCAATGTGATAATTAAAAAGTATTTTAAAAACAACTTATATCAAAGTTGGTTTACTGGTTTAACTCTTGAAATCAAGTTGAGTGATGAAATGGACCAAAGATTGATCCAAACTTTTTATAAATTAGGAATATAAAAATCTAACATGTATATTTTGAAAAAGAAATGGAAAAGAATTAGAATAATTTTTTTAGAAAAATAAATAAAAGTTAAAAAGACAAACGTAAAAGAACTAGAATAAAATCTGTTATCCTCTAGCCTAGGGATAACTGAGGAGATTATGTCTCGAAGCCCACAGGTCCTAGACATGGAGTACTGAGAGCCATATTGACTCGAGCCTGGCCCTGGAGGGCCCATCCTTCTTATTCAATGCCTCCATCTTGTTAGCAACATCAACATCCATCCCATCAGCCTGGTCCTTCAACAACAATGGGTTTTGCTCCATGAGGTAGTGAGTTCGGGTATCATGGTATGTGTCACTCTGATTCTCAAAACATTTGAATATGTGCATTTAATTCTTTTTACTTCTGACATGTGCTTGGACCTTATGCCTTTCCACTTGTCCACACCTAGAGGAATGACATGATGCCCTAGCAAGTTGGCTCCCTTAGGATTTGAGTTACCACTGGGTGGGTTCATGAAGGGTCATCTTCCATTCCCACCATACTTATCACTTTTCATCTTTTTCCCTCTCATCCATCCCTTACATTGGTTCGGGCATTGGGTTTTCCAAGCTAGTAAAGGTTTGTACCTTACCTTGTGGGAAGAAGGGGCTTAAGGCCCAGAGGGTAAAAGTAGCTGGAAAAAGATAAAAGACAAAAGAAAAAAACCTTCAGATGCTTCGCCCAAGGATCCCCGACAAGGCTTCTAAAAAAGAAACAGAGGGACCCATAAAATAATAAAATCAAGACCTAGTTGGAGGATAGGGGGTCTCATCACGAGCCAACCTATTAGGTCCATGGGCATGTAGCAGTATGACACTACAATTTAGTTGGTCACCACGCCATGGTAGTGGCTCTTGGTGGCATAGCCAAGAGAAAGGGGGTCTCATCACGAGCCAACCTTCTCATTTTCGTGAAATAATTGTGGGTAACATTGTCACCACTGGTCACCACACCAGGGCAGTGTCCCATAACTAGTCTCTTGAAAGAAAAAACAATAAGATAAAAGGTAAAAGGCATTGAATGGGCTTGGAAACATTTGCATCCATGACAAGGTACAACTCACCCTCTTTAGAGGCACCCACAGGTAAGCCATACATTTGTTAATATTATGGTAGTTGTGGGAGGTATTTACCTCTACATGTGAACCTGACGAGAATAGAAGACTCCGRGAAGCAAGAGAAACCCTAATGAATTGGCTAATAACCCTAGAAGCCTTGTCAGCTCAAGAATATAATTTATATTAGGCTATTAGCCTCCAAGAGAAGAAGTGGCCAGAATTAATAATAATATACTGAACAGACACATATCCAGAAGGAGAAGTCAGCCCCAGTAAACTGGCAGGATCACTATAAATACAGGGCGTCAGTTTCTCATTTGTCACATCTCAGGACTGCAGTTTTCCCAGTTGGTTCGCACTACAGGTGTAGCTGGTGCGCAGGTTTGGAGGAGGGTTGCAAGTGTAGATGCAACATCAACAAGTTTCAGTATTTGGCTTGGATATCTCTTGGCTAGGGTTTGAAATATCTGATCAACTTTTTGTGATGCGCTATCCTTGGGGAGAGATGCGTTGCTCTTTGTTTGGCTATCTAGCCTAGGGTTTGCTTCCGGAGGAATTCTCAGGTCAAGGTTAAGGTGCTCAGAGGGAGGCTTTGGCCTGTGGTTGGGAGACGAGGGTATCGTCGTGGTAAAACGAGCACACAATCCTTTATATTCTAACAGGTTATGGGCCCACACCCCTTCAGTTAGCCTAAAACACTGGAAGGAAACATAGCCGCTAGATATTGAGCTCGTTGAGGAACCGCCGCTAGGGTTACTAGCAGGAGCAACTTCCAAAAGCACTGCAACTAGGGTTACCAGCAGTAGCAGTTGCAGAAACCCTAAACCTCTTGTTGAGGCACCTTAAGTGACGAGATTGAATTAATCTCTCGATAGATCAGTGCGCCATAGCCCAGCGCATCTCCGGGTACACTCTGAAGGCCAAGACGTGAAGTTTGGATTTCTGGTCAAATCTAGGGTTTGACCAAATCAAGCAAGCCATGACGAACTCTATGAAGTCTAAGAACAAGCTAGAAGGAGCCTCCAACTTCAGAGCATGGAAGACAAGGATTGACCTCATCCTTGCTAAGAATAAAATGTTGGACATTGTGAAAGGAAAGATCGTGAAGCCAGAGTTTACAGAAGGAGAAGAGAAGGAACCGCAGAATGTTGCAGCTATGGAGAAGTTCAAAGACGTTGACATCAATGCCATGAGTATCATAGTGGATTCCATAAAAGACTACTTGATACCCTACATCTCCCATCTTGACTCATTGAAGAAGATGTATGATGCCCTAACTAATCTCTTCTCGGTCAGAAACATTGGACAAGTTATGAGTATGAAGAATGAACTTCGTGACATGAAGATGAATGATGACGATAGCATAACATCCTACTTTGTAAGGATCTCCCAGCTAAGAGATCAACTACAAGCTATTGAAGAGATCACTTCAGA
>ML800590.1:102377-152630 GCA_009831015.1 Picea engelmannii
GGTTAAGCCCTCGTGAACAAGGGCGAAAGTCCCGAGAGAGGAGTTGGTATCGGGGATTCGAAGTTCGGGATTTCGGGAGTCCTGATGACAAGAGATCAGAACACTCCATGGTGAAAGTCCCGATATAGATCTGGATCGTCCATCCGTGAAGGAGACGTGGCGGAGATCGAGAGTCCATCGGTATTTCGGATACCGGGGATTCGAGTTGATAGAGGATTTGTGTCACTGGGGGTTGCAAGTTGCGAAATCACGAAACAACGAGGACCTTCCATCTTAGGGAGGATACGTGGCAGT
The DNA here is from genome assembly GCA_009831015.1 of Picea engelmannii. Classification (NCBI taxonomy): domain Eukaryota; kingdom Viridiplantae; phylum Streptophyta; class Pinopsida; order Pinales; family Pinaceae; genus Picea; species Picea engelmannii. The sequence continues at coordinate 102,672 of ML800590.1, forward strand.
AATCCAGGATCTTGGGAGAATCCCGAAAGAAAGAGCCCATCGGGATTTCGCAAATCGAGAGTTCGGGAGTCCCGTTGACAAGAGGTCGGACTCTCGTGATTGATAAGTCCCAAAACTTCGACTGGTGAACTCCCAAAATGTTAGCATATGTTTAAGTGTCGATTAACGGACGAGATCCTCTCGAAAGATCCAAGGTCCGTAACAACCGTTGGAGGTGGGGAAGGAACGTGGATGATAGTTCCTCGACCCCTCTTCGCCTTTGCAAACAATGCACGAACATGATCCCTTCGGAGGATCCCAGGGTCTGTAATGACTGTTAGATTTGAGGAAGAGACGCAGGCAATTATTGCCATGACCCCTTTTACCCTTGCATGAGATTAAGGAAAGTCGGGATTTGATCGTGACCGTTGATCATCCCAAAAGGATCACGACCGTTGATCTTGGCTGAAGGTCGTCGTCGTCCATCGAAGGGACACGTGGCTATCGGTCGACGTTTCGGCATTTCGGCACCCGGGAAACCAAAGGGCAAGAACCCTTGTCTTCGAGAGTCGCGAAATCCCGATCACCCAAACCCCGAAATGGCGTGAGGTGTGAATGAGATTAAGGAAAGTCGGGATTTGATCGTGACCGTTGATCATCCCAAAAAGATCACGACCGTTGATCTTGACTGAAGGTTGCCGCTGTCCATCGAAGGGACACGTGGCTGCCGGTTGACGTTTCGACGTTTCGGCATCCAGGAAACCAAAGGGCAAGAAACCTTGCCTTCGCAAATCGCGAAATCCCGAAATCCCGACATGCTTGGTAATATAAAAGAGAAGTCCCGTAGGAATCTAGACCGTCCATCAAAGGAGACGCGCGGTGAGCGATCAGAGTTCATGGAAAAGTCCCGAAATCCCGTGGACCGTTGGATCCACACTCTTAAGAGTTGTCGATCTCTTACACAAATTTCCATAACGAAATTCGGGGATTTGAATGACAAAGAATCTTGGAGTCGTTGCATTTCGAACTCCCGAATACCGAAACCCCGGAAGGATCCATACTGTTGAATCAAGGGAGGCTTACGGCCATCGATATCCCTTTGGAGGGAAGCTTGCCATTCACTAGCCCTGTCGGGGTTCGATGTTTCGCTGTTTCGAGCTTCGGGGTTTGCAGAGTCGAAAGACTCGACGTTTTGGTAGTACTAAGTTGCGAAGTGCGAAGAGACGCCGTACTGGTTCGGCCCGTAGTCGTGACCCACAACCACATGGAGGTGAACATATGAGGAACTAGCGGACGCTAGGCCTCCCGTGAGTAATTCGGGGATTTTGATCCTCGAGAAATCGACGAAAATTTTGATTTTCGTAGTGGGTGCGTTACAAGAACTCTTTCATTTTCTTGTCATAATACCTCTTAGTTAAGTACTTCTTTTCAAAATGTCTCTTGAATTCCCTCCATGTAACATTCTTCTCTCTGACGTGCTGCACTTGCACAAGATGCTCCCACCATATGGATCCCTTTCCTTTAAGTTGGTAAATGACAATTCTTCCTTCTGCATGAGAAGAATAGTTCTACAGTTGGAAATATTTCCTCAAGCCCAGCAGCCATGTCTCAACATCTTCATCTTTCTTGTGTTCTCCGTCAAAAGTAGGAGGCTTAATCTTGTTCGTTTCTCCTTTCAGTTCATCCACTGCAGATCTCCTATGCTTTTTGGTAGGAGATGGGCTTGAACTACTGTACGCCCTCTTATTGGAATGTTTCGGGGAGTGACGATGATGCCTGGTAACGCTTCTTGATCCTCCTTTCTTCTCAGGGGTCCCGCGACTCCCTGTTTTGCTTGAGCCACTCTCCTTATCCAACTTCTTTTCGATTCTTTCCAAACTCTGCATCAACTTTAAGTTGAATTCTCCTTGTTGATCCTTGGATTTCATGAGCTTTCTGTTATCTGCTTAGTGAGTCTAGGCATCTTTCTACAATCGTTCAATGATTTGCATCATGTGCCCTTCCTTATCTATCTCTTCTCCATGCCCATTTGAGTTCGACCCCTCCACTCCCAAATGGACATCCATTCCTTTTACTTCATTCTCTAAACTGGAAGCATTCTGTGCCTCCTCCATTTCTCTGCACTCAATGGAAATTTGATTCGGTTCTGACACTCGTTAGACTCTGCAAACACAATGTCCAGTCAACCGAAGTTTGTCAGGCCATCAGTCCTTAACAACTCCCACAGTATTCATAAACCAATATGATTCAAGAAAACTTTCAAATTTCATTCTCTGTGATTCTCGCTCAATCAAGAATCCCCGTAGATCTCTTCTTTCTAGAACTGATTTTCAGGCACTAGCCCCCTTCTCTTAGCCCCCAACCCATGTGACCACGGGCCGTGGCCAAGAGCTAGATTGATAGGCGCTTACTCGAGACCTCGGGCTTGCAGCTTCGAAAATCTTCCAAGCACAATACACAAGTCTTGGAGTTCCGAACTAACGAACTCGTGAAGTGGAGAGGATCGACGATCCACGACTACTCGACATCCAACGGATGATACCCATTGTGGAACTCTCGTCATCGGAGTTTCGGGACTTCGAGGCTTCGGAGTTTCGAAACTTCGGGACTTCGGATCTTCGGAACTTTGGGTTTCGAAAGTTTTCTTGCTTGCTTGCTTCCTTCCAATCTCCCGAATTCTGAATTTCCGGGCTTCTTTACCCTCTGGGTTCACATAATACATGTGTCACCAACTCAGGTGGTGGCAGGTGGCGTGCCTAGAAAGTTCTGCGTCACCCTTGGTGACATTATCCTGCCCCACCACGTTTGCTCCTTTGCTTAGGAACTTCGGGTTTCGAAAGTTTGTGCATCAACACATCCCACTTCTCTCGATTTCAGAAATTACGATTTTCTCTTGGCTTGATCTAACGGTCGAGCTCTTCTCCTCAGAACTACGGTGTAGATTTCCTCTAGGACTTCGGAGCTTTGGGATTCGGAAGTTTGTGCATCAGCGCATCCCACTTCTCTCGATTTTCGAACTCCGAAAGGCTTCCAGGATAACCTTCCTACACCTTCTCCGGATCTGACGGTCGTAAAGGATTTCCCTTCCTTCCGAACAGATCCTAGGGTCCCAACACCACTAGTGCTTTGATCTCTTTCTCTGTGGCCAAATACCACGTCTGTCGTGGTTTTATAATACTGCTACACCTCCTGAGCTTCATAACACGACCAAAGTAACCTCTTGGCACTTAGGAATGTTCTAAGGTTCGAAATTGGTTCCTCCAGACACAATTTCCACTTGAAACCTTGGGTCCAATGACCACCTATCCAGCCCATCCAAGCTCAGTGTTGAAACCGTGGCTCTGATACCAATTTGTAACGTCCCAACCACCAACAGGTCGGGCAACGCCACTACGGAACATACATATATATATAACATAACTATTTAAGGAATTTTAAACAATTAACACAGAGTTACTGTTATCATACAGACTCGAATGGAATTAACAACAAATCATACACGCAACGAAAGGCATGATAACATTCAAGAATCACAGACATGCATAACATATACTATTAAGCACAAAATGATACTTATCTTTTAACTAGAGTAAAACCACCAACTGCGTGCAGACCTTCCACAAACCTCCCAGCCTTAGACCGCGCTGCTCATCACTCTCAGCAGTAGGTTATCCCCGAGCTGGGACTAAACTCCACCGGGCAAGGGAATTCTAGGCTTGGCAAGGACAACAAGGAAATTGCACAAAACAACAGGAAGGATCTTTTATCCCAGGAGCCACTTATGCCCACAACCCACAGACCCTCATTCCCCACACGCCTGTTCCACCCCAGGAGGGTACACCTTCACTAATACAAGTCCATCGACTAGTACACCTCCCTTACCTTGAGCTTCAACAACAGGCTGGACCAGAAGTCTCAGAGTACTGTAGCTGCTACGAGACTCCCTTCCAGGAGAACTTACTTCCCAACAAACTCTCTCACCTGGGAGAGTTGCTCACAGTCCTGACAACCTGCTTCTTCAATTCATCTCCTAAGCAATACTGCAACAACATTCAGCTAACATACGGGTGACGACAGCATCAGGAAACGGTTATGGACACCGAAAATGGCAAGAACCTAACACTAAGACACAACATGGCTCACGCGAATACAAATGCATCCGACTTTACATGAGACACACGAGATAGCTCCAGTACCACCGCAGGATTCCAAAGGTGCGTACTAGATACAAAGGTCGACGATGAAGGAGAATTGGTTCAATGCGTGAATCCCTGGTCAATCAGGAAGGTGAAAGACCTCCAGAGAAATGTAAGGGTCGTGAGGAAACTCGAAACTGGTCTAGACGCAAGGATGGGAAACAACCCACGAGTGGGAAGCGAACGAACTCGGCTCTGCAAGTGCGGATAAACTGGGTTCACCGAATCACACAGGTCGGCTTCCCGTTCTGGTTTTCAGAGATGCGTGGTTATGCAGAGCTCCAACGCAGAGGCAAAACGAGATTGACGGAGAATGAGGAATGGCAAGCGAACCCCCAGCATGGTTTGACTCTTGGGTTTTAACTGCATTAGCATAGGTCGACACCTATCTCCCTGGAGCTGCATGCACTCCATTTAGCATACGTTCCCTTTCCAGGAACTTAGGACAACACTCATCAATTGTCCACCTTAGCCTTTAGGAAATAATAATAAAATATTATCCCCTTAGAGCTAAGCCCCCTAACTTAGCCCCTAGGCCAAAACACTTAGCCTCCTCCCTTACCCTACCTAGTGGAGCTTAGTCCCCTATCACTCTTTCTTCGTGGTTGGTCTACACGCAACGATGTTTATATTTTATTAATGATCTGCATAATTACATATACAAAATCAGGCTCATGGCCTTAAGCATCTAGGCCTAATAACCATATAAGTCTTCAGCTTATAAACACTTGGCTCACCAAGCCTATAAACATAATTACAATTCAGCAATCTAACTGGGGCTCGTCCTTGGGGTATTACATATGGGCTATCTATTATTTGGATTTTTATGTTTCCATTAGCTGTCAAGTATATTCACAGTGATAGACACCATAAATTCACAAGATAGAACAAGATCATAACAATACATGACATACTAGAAATTAAATGGGAGAAATCAATACATCTTAGATAAACAGAATTCCTATACTTCATCTCTTAATTGAATCCACATTCTTTGTACCTTTTGGCATCATTTCTGTTAGGCAGCAATTTAGCCCTAGCCAACATTCTAAGCAACATTCATGATAATTGGACAAGAAGAGAGTATCTAAAAAATGAAATAGAACTAGGAGTGAGATCATCAAAGCATATGAACAGAATCACTAATAAAACTTCGTAAGCAACAAAAATTACCTGGATCAATTCCATCAGTGTTAGGGGCATCAAGAGGAGCCAATATGGTCACATGTTTTATTACCACATTCCTGCAGGACAACGTGTAGCAGGAACGCTGTGAATAAGAATGGCATCTATTCCAATGTATTCTTATTGCAAAGAAGTACAAATAAAAAACAACCCCAAACTTGCTTAACTCTCATACCCAAATATAAAATCAATAATTACCAACCTGCAATAGACTGGATGTATATTCCAGAATGGCGAGTTCAGGAATGTAATATTTGAAATTACTATATTTTCTGAATTAACAAATTCAACAAGGTGACCTCTTGTGTGTTGCAGGGTCTTATTGAACCACATATCCCACCACATTGATCCCTGACCATCAATAGTTCCATTTTCACCTATACAAGCCAATCATATTGGAAAATTGAACCCCAATCAATCCAGAATCCTTTTCTGAGAACATACACACACAAACACAGAGAGAGATTAAAGTCATGGTTGGTCACCTGTAATCACAACATTCTCAAGATTTTCCCCATGAATAAGGCTGATATGCCTTCCTCCAGGTCGTTCTCTGCCGCGACCATATGATGGGAGTGGCTCTATAAGAGGCCAGTCATTTGGGTCCTGCCATATAGAGGGAGCAACATGGCTTGAAGTTTTAACATGTAGAATAGTGATCAGCTAAAGGAAAAACATTCAGAAGATCTTTTAAATCAAATGATCCAAATACTGTTCTCTAATTTTAAATATACATGCAGAGGAGGGCATGCATGTAAGAAATGCCTGCTGACAAAAGCTTGGCGTTATCTCTGTATTTAGATTGCCACGTCTTTTATTGGATGTTTTTTGTTCTAGTTGAAAGGACAGAATGGATTTGGATTTTTTGATTTAGCAATAGGCTTACTTATCCAATCCCCTTGAACTCAGAGATGCACCGAGAGATGCAATGCGCATTCTACAGCCAAGGTGGGTCTGGGGTGATCTCTTTGTGTGTCTGTGCCCATGTGTGTGTAACGGTGCATTGAATATGGACACTGGCACAAACCCATCTAAACCCAGGTTTGATATGCACCTGGAGGTTGCATGTCCCAGATTTCAAATAGTTGATACATCCTCAAACTTTGAGATATTGGACCTTGAACTTCACTTTGCAACATCTGAGATATTGGACCTTGAGCTTCGATTTGCAACCTCGAAGTGCATATCAGACCTGGGTTTAGATGGGTTTGTGCTAGTAGAGGTCCAATCCCATGTACTTGCTTTGTGAGCTAGGCCCTTCAACAACAGCTTGTTGAAGTCAAGTCCTGTATACTTGTTGGGTGATCTAGCCCCTTCAACAGCTTTATTCCAGCAATGATCTTAGATTAGATTATTTATTTTTAGTTGAATTCTTTCAAAGATATCTTAGAATCCAATGAAGTCTTACCTGAGATCCCAGAATGAGTGCATCTTTTCCCAAGTACAGAGTGATGTTGCTTGTGAGATTAAAGCTGCCGGTGACCCACCTCCCTGAGGGAACATTAAGCTGTGCCCCACCCTTGTCTGCAAATAATTTCAAATAATCAATGGCCTTCTGAAAGGCTCTAGTATTCATAGTCTTCCCATCACCCACACCTCCAAATTCTTCAATGGACACAATTTTCTTCCTTCTGCTATTCATCCTAACAAAACCTGAACAACTCTGCTCTTCTGCTTCAAAAAATCCATGATCCTGTAAGTCCTCGGGCTGATTGACCCACGAGGGAAGAGTCATCCCAGTCTTGGTCTGAACCAGTCCAACAACCAGCAATGTAAATAAAAGAAGAAAGAAAGTCCGAGGTGCCCCTGAAATCCATTTAAGCTTGCAAACAGTCTGTATTCCATCGTCATAGGAGCAAGGCTCTTGCTTCTCTGAATCGGTCGTCATCATCGCCTGCAACTCAACATATCAAAACCTGGCGATCTCCAAAACATTAGCTGGAAATCACAAGTCCCCATAGCTTCTTTGAACGATCAATATACATAATACCCATGCAAACAAAATCCCCATATTGCACTGTTTGATATGAAACCGATTTGTAAATCACCTTGTTATTATGATGGTGAAGTGATGTGTGGGTTTTTGTTTGTTTTAAAAAGCAGTTACACGGTTTGAATTCGTCATAGACGCGTGGCTATAGACGTGAAGCAAGGCGCTGTATGCGGAGAATGGAAAAAAATCGAGGTGGGGAGACCAAATTAAGGCCGCAGGTGGCGGCTTTGATGTCTATAATGGACACTTCCAAAAAAGTTAATGGTTAAAAACTTTTTTTTTCAACGAAAAAAATACGCTTTATATTCAGAAGTATATAAGATTGTATATGCGGGGAAAGTAAACTGTCCATACATGAAAAAGACGAGAAAAGTAATCTAAGCAAAAAGATCAAAAGTTAATGGTTAAAAACTTGTCTTCCTCATTTGTAAGAAAACAAATTAACAACTCAATATCCAAAAATATATGAGGATATAAAGAGTAAAAATCTATCCCTTATTAATTACACATAACAACTTATAATAATTATTTTAAGTATAAATTAATAACTAAATTATAATAAATTTTAACATTTATTTATTTATAATGAAATAATGAGAAAGGAAAAGATTCTATCCATGTTACTTAGTCCAACTTGCCATTCAATGTTCTTGGGAGTACCTAGTCAAAGTCACCATTTAATGGGCTTGGTCTTGGGAGAACTTGCCATACAATGGGCTTGGGAGTACCTAGTCAAACTCACCATTCAATGGGCTTGGGAGAAGCGCAACAAGGTTAAAATTTCAAGGACTCTCTTTGAGTTGATTCCAGTTTTATGTGTTTGGCATTTCGAGGTACTCATGATTGTTGAGGTATTGAACTTATGGTGTTCATGTGGTGGGTGTGTTTGTGATTTAATTAAAATTTAAGTATTTGTTTTTTTTATATAATTTTTTTTTTATTATTATTTTTTTTATTTTTTTAAATAATATAAGGGGTTGTGATTTAATTAAAATTTAAATAGTTGTTTTTTAAATTATGGTTTAGTATAGGTTAGTGAGAAGTTAATATAATTTGTTTAGTTTTAATTTTTGGTGGTTTTTTTTTATGAGTTTAATTTCATAATTTTTAAAGTAATATGTTTTAAAGTTTTAAGGATTAGTTTAAGTAATAAATGTGAAATTTTTCTTTCAAGTTAAAGAGTTTTTCTTTCAAGTTAAAGAGGTCATGGATTTGACTCTCTTGATTCTTTTGAGGTTAAGTGCTAGGAACTTAGACACCAATGATTTATCTTAATTATCACTCGTCGACGATAATGAAGTTTTTGGGGGTTTTTCCTATATAGTTATACGAAAAAACAAAATGTCCTAAGAATTTTCAATTAGGTCTAGATTGGGTGGTTAAGAAGAGAAGTTGTTATCGTCTCCATCCATGTTGAAATTATGTTTGTGACATGTTTGTTCCTTGTGAGTCGATTGGGCATGGAAAGGTTCCATCAATCTCACTCTCACATAAATGTTTGAGGGCCAGACAAGATGTTCCAAACATATAAATACCAAGGGGTTAATTCAATTGTTTGTCGGTAATGTTGTTGGGCATTTGGCTAATGTTATTCCAACAAGTAATCAGATTGAAATCCCCTAGGTGTGGCACACTAGTTTATGCTAACGGGTTTACTAGAGATGCCATCCATGAATATGGGAAAGCATCCTTTCGGTTTCCACACAATTTTTTCCTTCGAAAGAAAAACAAAAAAAGTTCCAAAACATTGGGTGGTTTTTGGGTTGAAAAAATAAAATTAGTTAACATTCACAAGGCTTTGCCAACTTGACCAAGATGAAAAGTTTGACTAAAATTGTGATCCATATTATGTTGAGAACAAAATGAAGGAAGACATATAACAAGGAAACACACAAAGATATTGCAAGAAACATAGTAATACAGTTAAACTCAAACTCTATTAATGAATGAAATATAAAGGACTGTAAAATACAAAACACACAAACCAGCTAGAATGGTGGTAGTTTATCCTTGAAGAGAGAGATGTGTTAGCTACGCTCATTTGCAAGAAGTTGATTATAAAGAGGCTGAAAATGAATTTTAAAATAAAGCATCAATGAGAAAACCCTAAACATCCAAAACTCTAACCCCAGAAGATGAAACGCCAAAAGGTTTGTGGGCCCCAATGTGGTTAGTTGATACATCAACTTCCCGGGAGTGTAACTTTTTCATACGATCTCCATTTGGGGTGCTTGGTAGCCTGTTATAAAGGTCTAGCCGAGAAGTACATATTTTGAACGACCCAATTCATGCATTTGACTATCTAATGAGTGTTGTCGTGCGAAAAAAACCTCGTTTAGGGCCTCAAAATGGCCCTAGAATTTTGGGACCCGAAAAACTGTAGAAAAAATGCCAAGATGTGGAACCATTCTGAATTAGTGAAACAAGTGGGTGGCCACCAATGTCCACTTGGATCAACTTGTCAAGTTTGATGATAAAATTGGTCAAAGATTGGGTAAATCAGGCTTATCCAATTTAACTAAAACTCGATAAGTTTGATCAAAATCATCAAATTTACAAACATACTCTATCATTGTTAGTCAAACTCTCATACACAAATAGTTTGGCCAAGACTAAGCAAGTGTGATCAAACTTGTTGAGTTTCCATAGACACTTAGTTGATGACAAATAGTATAAAATTTTATCAAAGGAAATACAATTTTATTGTCTTAAAATTTATTCCAAGACACCACAAGCTAGTCACATCCAATGGAAAAAAACCCTATTTTTTACAATTTTCGTCATATCTTTATCCATTAAAATAAATATCTCAAACATTCTCATCTATGTACATATTTGAGCTATCTTTGAACTAATTTTTGATACATATTTTAGCAATCTTTGAACTATTTTTGAGGATTTTAAATTTAATAAAAAAATGTATTTTAACCTCTTATAAATAATTGTATTCAAGTATAAACTTCATCCATAGAGCATCATGTACATTCATATTGAGATGAAAATCTTAGAAATAATCTTCTCCAGTGCATCATAAGAGAGTATTCTAGCCTCGAGAGTTAGCTCAATTGGTCTAGAACCAGATGTGAGTTTACCATGCTTGTTGTTGGTCACAGGTTCGACTCTCTTGATTCCCTCGGGGCGAGGCCTTGTGATTAGGGCCGACAGTTTACCCCACTTACTATCCATGAAACATGGGGAAGTATTCTAATTGTTTTCTGTGAGTAGATTTCCTTGAAAAAAAACATAAGAGAGTATTCTAGCATACATGCTAAAACCAAAAAGATCTCAAAGCCAAAACCAAAAGAGATCTTGGAACACAAACTTAGCAAAAGAAAAGTGTAAACATCATTGATTTAATTGCATATTACAGTAAAAGGTTTAAGCATTGACTTGGCATCTACATATGGAGGCACTTCATATTCCACATACACATAGATAAGATTTGAAGATTTGAAAACTTGGTTGTTAATGATTTCCAAGGAAATATGAATTTTCCTCATGAACGTTGCTTCGCCCTCTAAAAAATATGAGCACTGTGAATTTTCTTTTTGAATGCTTATTCTTTGTTATGACCCTTAGCCCAAGAAATTGAATCATAACAAATATATCTAGAATGCTCCATGCTTCATTAATATAAAAAACCCTTAAGGTAGGGAAACACCTTAAAATGATCCTTTTATGGAAGGAATCCACTCATGTTCACTTGCCTCTTAAGGTTGGGTGACCTCTCTATGATTTAAGTTCCAAATACAATAAACTCCATATTCCTCATAAGGAGGAATTCATCCTTATTTATAGCTAAGAAAAAAACCCTAATCATAACAACCTCTTAACTACCTAGCAGACCTTCTTTAATGAGGCCACATTACATTTATGCAATACTAGCTAACATAGTGGACCTTATTTAATAATAATAAACGTAGTGGACCTATTCCACCTTACATTGAATGACCTCCACCATTAATACTCTAATGGGCCCTTTGGCTCACCACTACACCCCTAGGGAGGATCCCAACACTCCACCCCCCTTAGAAAATCATTGCCCTCAATGCTTGATTTCAAGATGTACAACCATAAACCAAGGTCCCATGGATGGGTGTTGACTATAATGTTGAAGTAAGCTAAGGAACCAAGGTCCCATGGATGGGTGTCAACTATAATGTTGAAGTAAGCTAAGGAACCAAGGTCCCATGTATGAGTTCTAGCCACCATACTAAAGTAGTCCAACAAGATTCATCATAAACTTGGGTCCCATGTATGAGAATTGACCACCATGTTGAAGTAGCTAGTATCCCATGTGCAAGTACCAACTGCAATACCAAAGTAATCTAAGGAACTCATCCATAAACTTGGGTCCCATGTCCAAGAGCTCATGTTGACTCCCCAATAAATATACTCGAGCTCAATACTTGGCTGAGAATGGTGCTCCGAATTCCTAACACGAACATGTGGATCCAAACATATCAAAAAAATGGTCCACATTGGTGCAAAAGGTCGAATGTGGATCTAGAGGGCACACTACTACTAGGCACGTGAAAATTGGTAGTCATAATTGGCTCTTGAAATCCCTCCATGACATTCTCTACATAAAGTAGGGTAGAGTAATAAAAAAGAAGGTGAAAGTAGTTGTCATCCCAGAAATGATAACTATCCATGTACTAGTGATCACAAGCATCCTCTAAATCATACCAGGCATATCTTTATTGGTTATACTCTTCATTGATGAAAGGATATGTGGTACCAATAATACGGGTCTCCTCAAATTTATCAACTATCTTTGTCATATCATGGTATCTCTTATATAGATCCTAGATAGTTTTTTTCACAAACATTCATTCCTCCCATGACATGTTCCACCACATTGCCATTCTTCACTTTCATTAGGGTTTGAGCGCGAAAATTTGCAAGGGTTGTAGTGTACTTGATATTGATCAGAAGCATAACATATAATATGTCAAATAAAACCCCAACAAATCCTTTTTCCAATGATGTTGGTTAGGTGGAAATATGAGTATATTGTCAAAAAATATTTGCTCTATGGTCCATGCAACTTTTATGGAAAAACCCTAAAATAGTTGATTTTAAATCAGTGATATCTTCACTTCGCAAACTCGAATTTGGACATTTTTTTTGAAATTGGATTTTTTTAGAGGAACTGAGATATATAACCGATTTCTTCACATTTTTCTCATAAATGTATAATAATTGAGCTAAGTGTTGTGGCCCTCTTTCTTTCTTTGGAAACCTGCAAAACATGAAAAAAAATCTTTTTTTTTTGGCCCAAGAAAGAGCTTTGATACCACTTGTAGTAAACCTTGATAGGTATACGATAGAATATAATCCTTAAATTTCAAAAATAAACCCTTAAAATTCAGAGATATCAAAATATTCACACCATAAATACAAGAATATAAAGAATAACCATTAAGGTAGGATAACACCATCAAATACTCCTTATGAAAGGAATCACTCCACAAACCATGTTTGCTACAAAACAACACATCCAACACATCTCCAATACAATGATACTCATTGTATTTATACTTTCTCATGAGTATTCTTAGAGGTATATGCCAACTACCCCTTAGTATTATATTATTTCCTCTTAAGTACATAGTGGGTCTATTTATTACTCATCAATTACTAAGTGGGCCTATTCCATGAGTATGGCCAAATTATATCCATTATCCCTTGGATACCACCCTAGGTACCCCATATTATCCTCCCTAGGTACATTGCATTCTTCCTCTTAAAAAAATGAGTGCTATGAAGTTTCTTCTTGAATGCAATGTACCTAGGGAGGATAATATGAGGTACCTAGGGTGGTATCCAAGGGGATAATGAATGTAATGTGGTCATAATCATGGAATAAGACTACTTGGTAGTTGATGAGTAATAAATAGGCCTATTATGTACTTCATAGAAAATAATATAATAATAAGGGGTAGTTGGCATATACCCTTAGAAATACTCATGTGTATTTATACTTTCTCATGATTATTCCTATGGGTATATGCCAATTTTCCATTATTAGTATATTATTTTTTCTTAACTACATAGTGGGCCTATATGAATGTATAGTGGGCCTATTTGGGGGGTTCTCTTGTCCCACAAACAAGGGGGTCTCATACACCAATTTGGTGTCTGGCTTGGCCATGACCTTAAAAATAGATTATTATTATTATCAAATACCAAGTGGGCTTATTCCATGATTATGACCACATTACATTCATTATCCCCTTGGAGACCACCCTAGGTACCCCATATTATCCTCCCTAGGTACACTACATTCTTCCTCTTAAAAAAATGAGTGCCATGAAGTTTCTTCTCCCTCTTAAAAAATAAAACATTATGAATTTTCCTCTAGAATGTTTCTTCCTCCTCCTATGAACTTGGGCACTATGAATTTTCCCTTTCAATGTAGATGAGCACAAATTCTCTAGTAAAGTTTAACTTTTTCCTTGAAAAGGGTACTTTAATAAGGATTTTGTTCCTCTATCCCTAAGTGGTTCTCCAAAACCAATCAAATCATAACAATCACTTTCATTAGATGCTTTGTTTTGCTTTGGATTCTTCATGCTAAGAGGGACCCACTTCCTTGACCAATAAAGGCGTACCTTGTCGAGTCATAAAAACCATGAATCATGCATGGGTGTTAAAGGGATTCAACATTGACTTCTTCCTTTTATTTGCAGATACTTTGGGACAACCTCTTGACTTTTTGCCTTGCTCTACCATAAGAAATTATCTTCCTTGAAGATTGAAAGAAACTTGATATGGAAAAAGCCTAAAAAATTATAGGAAAGCTTGATGTGAAGACCCCTTGCTCCCTACTCAAGGAATGAATGAAGAATTACTTTACATCAATGACAACCATAGTGGTGAATGTCATTCGCCACCTTTATTAGTGATTACAGTATGACTAAATCTTGTCCTCGTTGGGACGATGCCATGAAGGGAAGATTGTGTTTTTGCCTCGTTAATGTTCCACTTATACCCATTAATCTTAGACGTGATCAATAAGGGGGATGGGGGAACTCTTTGGTCTTATTCTTGAACACAAATGATTTCCAATCCCTATCTCCCCCCATGGGGATTGTTAGTGAAATAGATTGACATGTCTAATTTTGATTGATTAATGATATGATTTGCTTGTCATTCATATTTTTGTTTGCAAATATTCATACATGCTCAAACTTACATCCTTCAAAACATCACATAACTTATGTCGATCCAATTGATTTTACTTCTTTATCTCTAAAAAGGGATGATGCACTTTGATATTGAGATGATAATCTTAAGATTCTCACTTCTTAAAATCTTATATATTGACTTTTACAATATTCATAATTGAAATCTAAATTTAACTTCACCATTGTATCTAAAATTATGAAAGTGAATGTTACAATATGACCATAATAATTTCTTAAAAAACATCCATCTCTTATTAAGTTGAGTTTGTCTTTGAACATCTTGTCAAAGTGAAAATTTAATAAATCCTTTTGATAAAGGACACCATACCAAATTGCAAGTTTTTGGTTAACCTTTTTCATTAATAAAGAATTGAATTTTAATATTAAAAAAATTAATTTTGAAATTTCAATTTTATACTTAAATTTTTTAATTTTCAAAGTTTTTTAACATAGAGTTTTCTTTTTCAAAATAGTGCAAAGTCATTCTCTTACTATTAGGCTTGTTAATCACTCCTCGACCCAAGTTGTACGATTTAACTATGAATAATATATATAGCAATATGAATTGTAATATAAGGAAAAGACCTTTCATTTGAAAGGAAAAAGAGGTTAATATCCAACTCAGACTAAGAAAGGGCATGTATCAACATTACCATAACAATATCTATTAAAATTGTACAATAATTATGATAATAGATTTCATGTCATATTGTCCAATAATAATGATAATAGGTTTCATGTCATAAATCCTCTTTTAGTTGTCATTGGAAATAATTATATTGAACCCAAAATCATAAAGATGTTATTTTCACATGCAAGGGGACACAAGTACSAGACATAAACATGTTATAAAGTAAAATAGTACCAAACATAAACATGCACGTTATAAAGTAAAATAGTTTTGACAACACACATGGTTCTAGATTGTTCTAGTTTACCAAAAAGAAATAGGTAGTTGAATTGACCATATAACCCTKTTATAAAGTAAAATAGTACCAAACATAAACATGCATGTTATAAAGTAAAATAGTTTTGACAACACACATGGTTCTAGATTCTTCTAGTTTACCAAAAAGAAATAGGTAGTTGAATTGACCATATAACCCCTTTCACATAGGTAGTTGAATTGACCATATAACCCCTTTCACCAATGTGAATGTGAGAACTTAGATTCTTTTCATGCAATGCTTTGGAATAGATCCTTCACATTTTTTATAAATAATCTTCTTTAAGGGTTTAATATTTTGATTGTTTATATGATGACCATGTTTTCTATGAATATAATAAAGGTCGTGGGTTAGGCAACTTCCTTCACTAGGCTTTTTTAAACTTCCACGATTATCGGGGCTATCGTTGGTCTTTCTTAAACTTCTACAATTATTGGGGCTATCGAAAATAAACCTTTTTTTCTTTTCAAGGAGATGTTTTTATATGGGAAAGCTAAAGGTAATTCTATTCTACCCCAAGTTCTCCCTTGTACAAGACAAGGGTTCGAAAACAATGCCTCAATTTTAACCCATATAAACGAGGGTCCTTTTCTAGATTTTTGTGTGGAGAATGTTGTTTTAGTTTCAACCATGAAGCTTAATCCAACGAGGGTCAAGGAGGAGTATTTTATCACTCATATGTTATTATATGTATTTCACATATTTAAGGAAATATCTTCTTAACCACTTTTTTTTTGAAATTTTTTGGTCTTCTTAACCACTTTTTTTTTGAAAAGCAATAGTTGAAGCTAGACTCAAACCCTAGATTATAAATATGTTGTATTTTATTGTAGACTTTCAATTGACCATGGTCATGTGGCAACACCTTGCTTGAAGGTAAAGTCTTTTCGGTTCTAAAAAACAATCTATAAACCTTCTTGGTAAAAACACTTGAGGTTGGACATGATTGGGTAGATCCAAATAAGACTTCATTGGATGTTAAGCTTTCTTCTTTAGCAACTGCATGTGATACTCCTTGGCTTGCATGTAATTAAATTATAATAATATGCATAATTGAATTCCATGGTTTGGGTGCTACGCCATGTGGGCATTGCATTGAAAGCAACATATTGTAATCAATGACCATGACACACATATTCCTAATATGGAGCACATGACCAAGGTCCAACTAAAAAATAATTAAAAATGTGGACATTTATATGACATGATGGATATCATGGGACATAAACTGGGAAATTATGGACATCTTGAAAAAGGCAAGGACATGATGGAAAGCTTGACAAAATTTGGGACAAGATGTATCGGGACATGATATTGTCATGTTTATACTTCCTAGGTACCATGGTACACTGTGATACCTTATGTACAAAATGAATATGAAAAATAATGCAAAAATGTCTAACATGGATGTTAGGAGTACAAGGCAATGATGAGTCCACCAGAGGGGAAGAGGAAAGGGGGTCCGTGGGAAATGTTTCGTTACCATGTGTCAACTTATAAACTCCCCACCTTTTGAGAATTCATCTCCACTTTTGCCTTATGCATCCAAATAACAATCTTTTGTGTGTGTGTGTATTGTGATTGGAGGAATCATAAAATAGTCGAGCACATACTCCCATATTTGTGTGACATATAGTCATGTTATCTTACTGCTACCACTATAACCTCTAGGCATGTCAACACGACCCCTCACATGGAACACAAGGTAAGTCAAGGGTTTTGAACCGATGAATCCACATAACAGAGTGCCTTAACAATACACTCCATCACCCAATGTTCTACACCCTCGAGGAAAAAAAGAGGTATATAATGTGTAATTAGAAAGATAGATATTCTTCTTCCATCATTCTTCTAAGAAGTGAAATAGTCTCCCATGTTTACAACTACCTGCAACTTACTCCTTGAATCCATGAGCATGGGAGTGGCAATGAGACTATAGTGAACACATGGGTTCTTTAGCTAATACAAGATAACATTGTTTGGTTGTGATAGAGAGTCCATAGTTACAGTGAGCATAGAGGTTGGGGAAATACATGAACTCTAAAAACCTTATATTTGTGTTGCAAATTGATTGAATCTAAGACACAAATTGTCATGCAAGTCTCCTATAGAAAGTTATTGGCTTGGACCCTTCTTTCCTTCATTGTTACATTAGTTGGGATGGATTTCCTAGGGGAGTGGATGCATATAAAGGAAATGTATGAGCTTGTGTTGTGAATGGTTGAGATGAAGATTCCCATTCACTGATTAAGAGTTGGTTGAGGTGCCTAGAGAAATCTATGCAATGATAGTTCATGGTAGATGTCCATAATTTGTTGAGTCTTCAACATTGTGGGTTGGGTTGTGAAAGACAAAGTTTGTGAATGGTCATTTGTTCTTGTGGTCTCATAACCCAACTTGGATGTGGAATCCATAGTAGGTGCATACATCTAGGAGACGAATCACTCCTATGTAGCCATTTTCTTAGAGATCATTATGGAAAAGATAAACATTCATGTCTTTTTGGCCTTAGCGTTGTTTAAATATTTGAATTCTATTCGAACATGAATTATGTGCATGGAATGGAATACATATATTCATGGAAATTAACACAAGCATGTGTTGATATAATAACCATGGTTTAATGGTGTGTGCTCATATGTCTTTGTTGTGGAATATATTGTTGTCATGTGTTATATGTAACATTGGGTATATGAATAAATCAATAAATACACATGTTTAACAGTTAGTTGCATTCATATTTTATATGGGTGTTGTTGGAATCCATATTCTTGTTCATGGTGGAAATCTTGACCAATTAATGAGGATGTTTGGAGATGTGATGAAGTGGGTACTCAATTGCCAACACAGAGAGGGCATGAGCAATATTCCACATTACAACTGCTCTAGCAACTTATCATAGTTGAAAAGCCTCCATCATTTCCATATCTTAAGAAGTGATTTCCCTCCCATTGATTCTCACACATGACAATCCCTCTACAAGGGAAATAAAAGACATGAATTTGATTCCTCAAATCAGGAAAGGGGATTTGGTTTCGTGGTCTTAAAAAAATGCAATGAAGCATTTGATGGTGATAGATACTCCAATAACTTTTGTCATGGGTTGGATTGAATTGAGGAGAAATATCGAGAAAAGGGGAAATATTGTATGTTCTTTATCCAAGCTTTTGATTAGGGGACATGTTTCCATTTTTGTAATTTATCAAGTTGGGATGTTGCTTGTTTGAGGAACTAGTCATAAATCAATTGGAGGTAGGCATAGTTGTGATATGGTGTGACAAACACAAACTTATACAACCCAAAGAAAGACATTTGTTTGTACATTTTCTTATAAAACTTGATATTATTTTTTAAAAAGAGTATCGCTTTTTTACATAACCATGTGTTTAAGTACATATTTCTTTTTAACTTTCTATAACTTAATGTAAATTATGTCAATATTAATGTTCATGTCTACCGAACTTAGTTAATAAGACTAGGAAAAGAAAACATACAAAAATGAAAAAGGATCATATATAACAATTTAAAAAACAGTGAAGTAAATAAGTTAAAACTTGACTTAAAAATATATTGGAAGGAAAAAAAGAGAAAGAAAAAAAAAGTAAAGATATAAGACTAAACACAACCATAAACCTCACATCCATTAATTTTAATTTTAATTTATTGTGTATATTGTTTATTGTCTAAGTTTTCAAATCAAATTTTAATCTAATTACTTTTTTAATCAATCTTTTTCTTCCAGTTTTATTAATTATTTTTTTAATATAGTTATTCGAATTTTATTAAACATATTTAGTCATTAATTAATATTAAATTATAAGAATGCAATAACATGTGGCTCTAATGGTTAAGAACATGTGTTTCCTCCTAAGAGATCACAAGTTCATATCTAAAGGGAAAAGACTATGTATACCTCCATAAAATTTAACACTTAAATCGATGCATGAAGAAATCCCTTATAAAAAAATCTCATACACCATTTTAATATCTAACCATAACCTTAAAATTAAATTATTATTAATATTATAAATCTATACAATACTCTTATTTAAATTAAAATAAATTATTAATAACTTACCATAACTTTTCTATCATTTTTTTTTTTTATAATTAAACCCTCCCAAAAGGTTGATAAAACCTTTTATCATATGTTTTTTAATCATTTGAATCATCCAAAGAGTTTGATAAAAACCTTTTCAATCATTTGATGAAACATTTGGTTAAAAAAATGTTTCACTATCCCCATTTCCTATCATTTTTTTCATGCTTTATTTTCAATCATTTGATGAAAAAATTGGTTAAAAAAATGTTTCACTATCCCCATTTTCTATCATTTTTTCCTGCTTTATTTTTCATACTTCATCATGTTTGATAAAATACTATTTTATGAAATACTTTATCATATTTGATAAATATTTTATTATTGACTTAATCTTTTGAACCCCCGATCTTTTTCCATGCTTTATATGATTTATTTTTCATACTTTATCATATTTGATAAATATTTTATGATTGACTTAATTCTTTTGAACTCCCCGATCGCTTTTCACAAGTACCAAAAGAAAACATTATCGTTTAGGATTCTTCTAGTACCAAGTATTAGCATAATATATGTATTAAGTTATTATCATTGCACCTCTTTTAGCCTTTGCTTTTATTAAAAGTATTAGCATCTATTTGTATTAAGTTATTATCATTTCATTTTTTTTTGGTTTTCTGGACTTTACATTTATTAGTCTTTGTTATGGGATTATAGCGATGATTTCATCGTTTTATTTTGTATGAGTTTCATTTGAATTTTAAACATTTTCAGTTTATCTTAAATTTTAAGTGTAGTTTGAATTTTTATGTTTTATACATTTTAATAAAATGTATTTATTTGTAATGTTATTTATTTAAATAATTGAAGTGTTATTGTTGCTTTGACTGCGGAGTTTTAATGGAAGTTCTAATAAAAATGATTTTTAATTAAATTCATTAAGTATGAAATTAAATAACGAGGCACTACCTTCTCACTGTTTTGACAACAATGATTTTTAATTAAATTCGTTAAGTAAGAAATTAGATAACGAGGCACCGCCCTCTCATCATTGGCAATTCTGCAATGGAGACATTTTGTGTAGTTGAGGCAATCAAAGCTTTCTGACAATTCTGGAGTGTAATCGAGGAACCTCTGAAAAAGACACTCTTAGATCAATGCAAATCTTGCAAACCTATGGCTAAGGCGACAAACACTGACAAAGGAAGGTGTAGCAATGGTTGTAGACCTTGGCAAAGGTGGCAACCCTTCAAGCATCTACAACATGCAAAGACCCGACCTTTCCCTCCGTGTCTTTGCTATCTTTTATCGTTTTTCATTGTTGATTGAAGCTTGGTCTAGTTGGTCATCATCTAGACCTCATGCTAGTTGGTGGGTTGGTTATCTTCCATACCTACCCAGTTGGGCTCTTGACCATGTTATGTACAAAGGGGAGTTGCACAAACGCGAGCTCGATAACGCTTATGATATTTATCTATTCTATTTGTCTTCCCAATTTCTCTGCTTTTACTCGTGTTTATGCTTCTATTGCTCATACCAAGTCTCATTGATATTATTGTGTTTTTAGGTGCAGGGTTTGCTTCCAAGAGCACATACATCTTTGGAAAAGTGAATGTTTAGATTAAGCTTGTTCCTGGGGACTCTGTTGGCACCGTTATTGCATTCTATGTAATTTCCATTTGTCGTGTACATTAAATCAAATTTCCCTT
The DNA here is from genome assembly GCA_009831015.1 of Picea engelmannii. Classification (NCBI taxonomy): domain Eukaryota; kingdom Viridiplantae; phylum Streptophyta; class Pinopsida; order Pinales; family Pinaceae; genus Picea; species Picea engelmannii. The sequence goes on from ML800590.1 coordinate 123,913, forward strand.
CACCACTGAACTGTGGCTACTAACAATTGCTTTCTTCATTTGTGAGTTGAGCTTTAGTAGTTCATGTCTACTGTAACATATTTTTCCTTTTGATTTTGGATACTGTTCTCTATTGTTGTTTCTCGTATCTAGGAGGCTTGTGTTGTATAAATGTTTGTCCAAAGAAGGATGATTGGGGAGTCTTGCAATGGAAGAAAACGACAATGAACATCGACGACGACATTTTTCTGGCATAGTTCCCTCCTGACCAGGAATCATAAGATGTGTGTGTGGATGACTATATCTCCAAATTAGCCATCAAACCTTTGGATCAATCACGTTCTCTCTGGGAATTCCACTTCATGAATTATAAAACTAGCGAGGTCGGAAGTACCTTGCTTATTAAGCTCCATAATTCCCTCGGAGATGACATTTCTTTTATGTCCATGTTGTTTTATTGGGCTCGAAGAGTCAACAATCCTGTTATTCCATTGAATTTTCCTACTGCCAAGCATAGTTATACTAGATCCATGACTATCTCATTGCAGCGAAATATTTCCACATACTATGGTATCTCATGATTGTAGTATGGTACATGTTGATTGATGTAATAAGCTCTTTACTGAGAAAGATAGGATGGATTGACAATAGCCAACTTCCTATCTGAGGACCTCCTTAAGTCCAACACATGCCCATTGCTCTTTCTTCTACTACTTTTAACTTGGAAGACATCATATAGATAAAGAATTCTATAGGAGGGGTATGTGATCGCCATACTTGCAACACTAATTCATATTGTCTGAATGGAATGTGTACTTACAACTTTTTGATATGCTCTATAGACAGTGAATGATGTGGCCACGAGATTCATTTTCTACGTCATGCAATGTTACTTGTAGATTCACCTATCAGCTGGTGGTAATTTTCATAAATTTTTAATTTCTTTTTGAAAATTTGGGAAAACGGGGATCTGATGAAAACGTAAATTTGTGCAGAGCATAGAAGAGATTTTGAAGCCAAAATCTCAAGCGCCATGGGGAAATCACTTTGCTTTCTTGTTTGGTACCTATCATGGGAAAAGTAGGGAATCCTTTGGAGTTTGTGAAAAGGGAAAAACTTATCATTCATACACATAAAATGTCTTTAGCAGTATTCTGCATTGTAGGCATGTAGGAATTTTGAGCTTCCTAGCAAGATGAAGAGGACCACATGTATGTTGTTCCAATTTACCAAAAACTCATTCTGATAAAATATTTTCTCACTAATGATACACTTGATGCAGGCAATTACTAAATCTTTATACAATACCGTTTGCCAATACATATGATTAACCCAATGGAGAAGGTAGCAATAGAAGGGAATCCAATAAAAAGCTTTTCTTTCTGTGTAATTGACACACCTATAGTGAGTAAACAAACTGCTCAAGCTCCTCTCACTATTTTCTACTGATTTGCCTAAAATCAAAGCAATAGGTTGCATAGACTGGTTGAAATCCAACTGTTTAGAAAGTTGTTTATTGATATATTAAATAATTATGGAATTTTTTCATGCAGAGTCTCTATGTGTCTATTTTGACCTATATGGACACTATCAATATCCAAGTGATAGGTCAAAAGGATCTTATCAATGTCAATATGTTGTGAAAGTGTTTAATAGAGGCCTTTGAAGAGATAAGGAGGCTTCCACCCACCGTAAATCGTTGTGAAAGGGAAAACATATATCGGGATATGGGAATGCAATTTTTTTCATCATTGGAGTGCAAAAGAAATACACGCTTCTGAGGGCATCCTACCAAGCACATTTGAAACATATCATTGTAAAAAACAACTTTGGCCATGTTCTATTTATGTCTAATTGAATAAACAGTCCTACCAAATGGCTTGAGTACGAATCGATTGCATGTAACAATACTTGGCAATATTTGTTTGTGTGCAGGTTCAGTTTTTCGACATGGTTCCCTAATCATTGTAAGTGGAAGTCTTTCTTGGATATTGATTGGGTTTATTTAGTCTCTTGATTTTAAGACTAATATTATGGTATGAGGGTTCTTCAAGGATCGTGGTATTTATTTTTGAATCTGCATCACATATTGGTTTGATCTGAAAATTCGATTAAAAAATAAATAAGATGACTTGGGAAGAATCCCATGCTTACTTTGTTCATTAAAACAAAAAAAATATTACGATTTGAATGTTGAATTTGGATATAAGCAGAAGATACTTGAAGTATTATGGGGCACACAGTTGTTGTAGAGTGCCTTGTTGTTAGGGGAATCCTGTATTTGTGCTATACAACAAAATTATCGGCTATTCTAACAACCCCACGCTTAGAACCAACCCTTGAAGACTTTAACAATGTGGTGACTAGCAACATAAGAATTGGGTATTGGAATAGCTCCTTCATGAGACATTTCTTGATGAGAGACTTGGGAATCGCTAAACACATACTGATACCTCTATCTAATAAAGTTGATTATTATAATGATTTGTCTAGCGGTCGTATGGATGCCATTGTAGATGAACGACCATACATGGAATCCATGGTGGCCAACCATTGTAGTGAAATCACCTTGGTTGAACAACCTTTCATGACTCTAAACTGGATATTTGTAAGTGCTTAACATATATATGTCTCTCTAATTTAATTTCAATTTCAAATTCTCAAAATATTCATGGAAATTGAAGTATTTTTTTGGTTGTTTTGGGCATGCGTTTGACCCCATCCATCATGGACAACTAGAGACGAACATTTCAAGCATAATATTGAAGTTAAGAGAGAGCGAGAAACTATACAATGTTCAACATCATTGGTTACCTTACTCTGGGAGGGATTGTAGTAACCACTCAAAGTCGGAATCCATCCAACTTCATGTTTGAAAATTTTGGGGCCTCTTCGACACTAACAAAGGAAGGTGGAGCAATGGTGGTAGACCTTGGAAAAAGTGGAAACCCTTCAGAAATCTGCAACATGCAAAGACACGACCTTTCCCTCCTCTTTTACTGAGTTTTCATCGTTGATTGAAGCTTGGTCTGGCTAGTCATCATTTGAACTGTGTGCTAGTTGGTGGGCTAGTTATCTTCCATACTTACCTAGTTGGGATCTTGACCATGTTATGTACGAAGGGGAGTTGCTCAAACTCAAGCTCAATAACGCTTCTGGTATTTATCTATTCTATTGTTCTTCCTAGTTTCTCTGCTTTTACTCATGCTTATGCTTATGCTGCTCATGCCAAGTCTCATTGATATTGTTGAGTTTTCAAGTGCAGGTTTTGCTTCCAAGAGCACAAACATCTTTGGAAAAGTGAATATGCAGATTAAGCTTGTTCCTGGGGACTCTGCTGGCACCATTACTACATTCTATGTAATTTCCATTTTCCATGTACATTAAATCAGATTATATTACATTTCTTAGGTTCTCGATTGTTTTGAACTTGTAATGATAGGATATATACTTGGTGATGCAGATGTCTTCCTAAGGCGACCAACATGATGTATTCGACTTTGAAATTTTGGGGAACACTTCTACGTTGTGTAGATGAATGTTTTTTCTAAGGGGGTTGGTAAGAGAGAGTAACATATTTTCTTATGCTTTCAACCCAACGAAAGACTTCCATTCCTACTCGTTTCTTTGGAATCAATAGCAAGTTGTGTGAGTATATATATTTAATAATTATTGTTGTGATGCCTAGTTAGTATGTGATTTATGGATGGAAATAGTTTCTTTGTGGACGATGTGCCCATTCGGGTATTTCTCAACAACGAGAAAGTAGGAGTCACATATCCTCAAACCCAACCAATGGGCTTCTTCAACACTTCTGTCGATGGTGGTAATAAAGCATACCTACAAGCCATGTTGGCAGGATGGTTATCTTCCATACCTACAATCCATAGTTGAGTGAGAATCTATCCAAGCAGGCAGTCCAAGCAAACCATTACTCAACAATAAAAAAATATTGATTGAACTAGTGGTAAAGAGCATACTTCATGGGGGAGAATAGAATAATCACCAGGGGCATACAGAAAATGGAGAATAATCACCTTGGCATACATACTTCACGAGGGAGAATAATACTGGTTTCTCCCAAAGGGAGGAGTGCAAGGGATAAGTTCCACCTTGGCATAGTGGGTGGGAATGAATTTTGGTTCCGGGAAGAAAGGGTGGGAACATAATGCTACCATAAGAAAAATAGGTTGACCTGCAGATTCAAGTAAGAAAAAACAATTTTCCAAAGAAATTTCTATTTTTTTACAAATATTAGAAAATGTATGTTCATGTTTATGCCATAAATAATCAATTGGTAATAATTTTCTTGATTGTAAGCTTAGAGAAGATTACAGTGGACAGTGAACATTGACAATGATGAAAATATCACCAAATTAACAAGCAAGCCATTATCAAACCCTCGATTAAAAATAATTGCAACATTTATCCACGAGAGTGTTAAATAGCTTACTATTATCCAGCAATGGGATTTTGACCTTAGTAAGCATAATTCCATAGTTAATAACACTTTCTAAATCAATTTGCACACATCCACTATAATGAACTTTCTTATTTCGGTAGTGTTCTGCCAAAGATTCAAAGTCTTCTGCATTTGTTGACAATTTATCACTATCCTCTTCTTTGTGTTTGGAAAGACTCCTTCTAGGAGGGGACTGTAACACGCATGACAATTCATCATTAATGCTTCCTAAATCAATCTGCACACATCCACTATAATGAAATTTCTTATTTCCATAGTGTTATGTGAAAGTTTCAAAGTCTCCTGCATTTGTTGGCAATTTATCACTATCTTCTTCTTTGCATTTGGAAAGGCTTCTTCTAGGAGGTTTCTTCTAGGAAGGGATTGTAACCCGTACGACAATTCATCGACAATGTGTTCTACTTGAAAATTGGACTCCGCGACTCAACTCTTCTTTATTCTTCAAAAGAATATGTCATGAAAGAGATTGGGATCCAGAGGGACACCCATTTACCATGCATTCTACCGAAGATTCAGATTATGCCACATTCGATGATAAGTTAATGCTCCCCGTAGTTTTATTCTTTGAAAAACTACTGCATGGGGAAGATTGCAATCCATTTCCGAGTTTCTCATGCAATGATTTAATGCTCTCTGGAGTTTTATTTTTTGATAAACTTCCCCGTGAGGGAGATTGCCATCCAAGCCCATGTTTTTTTCTCTCCACGAGTCTATTCTTTGAAAAACTGCTTCGTGGTGGAGATTGCAATCCATATCCAAGGTTTTATACCACATCTCAATAACTAATTTCGTAGGAGAGGCAGTCTCTAACATTAGGGCATTATCATGCTTTGGTTCATCTTCTACATTCAAGGGTTTTGGGTTGTTATTTATCTGAACAGTTCTAGGGGCTGCATCAACAATAGAAATACCACTTGATTGGAACAATACCATTCTCGACCCAAGGGAAATTATGCTACCACATATGAGGAGACTTGTCAGTGAGCATGCGAGGTGTTTTTATCTTCCCATACTACAACAAAATTAAGACCGACCAAGATTAACAATAATGATATAGTATTAAACACCATTTTTAGTAAAAAGTATCATTGGAATAGAAATAGAAGTTAGTGATAAAGTGTAAGAATGTTATTTAGTTTTTTTTAAATGATTTTTTTTTTTTTAATTAAAAATGTAATTTTATGTTTGAAGTATGTATAAGCCTGCAATAAATTGCCAATAGGAGTTTTCTATTTCCAGGAACCTAATAAATGGGAGTCTTCTATTTCCATTATTTAGAGATTAAATATTAATGGTTCAACTAATATAGATTATGCCTTATTTTATTTTCTTCTGCCATATTATATGTTTTCCCTTTCTTTGTTGCTTTAAATTATAAATTCCATGCCTACAACAAAGTGTTGTAGTGAACCTAATAAATGGGAGTCTTCTATTTCCATTATTTAGAGATTAAATATTAATGGTTCAACTAATATAGATTATGCCTTATTTTATTTTCTTCTGCCATATTATATGTTTTCCCTTTCTTTGTTGCTTTAAATTATAAATTCCATGCCTACAACAAAGTGTTGTAGTGTTCCATGTCGTGTTGTAGTGTTCCATGTCTTTGCTAAAATAACAAGGTGTTCCATGTTTGAAATAAAGTGTCACTGCTAAAATAACAAAATGCAAAACTCTGATAAATGGGAGCCTTATATTTCCACTATTTATAAATTAAATATTAATGATTCAACAAATAGATTACGTTGAGTGACTTATTATATTATCTTATTAAACTACAAATAGTATTGTAAAATAAATCTTAGGGTTAATATATTTAAAATTGTGATTTTTTTTTATTGCGCAAAGAAAGCTTATTTAATAAAATAAACCAAGCATTGGGTGACACGAATTTTATTAAACTCCTAATTATATGGTTCTATAAATCTAAGGCTTTTCCACTAAAAAGTAGTTTTTTTTTTTTTTTTTTTTTTTTCTAATGGGTAAAAGAAAAATTATTCCATGAATAACCCAGTGGTGAGTTTGCTCGCTTAGAGTCCATATTAAAAATGCAGACTTTTTGTAATTGAATACAAACAAATTTTTTTAGGAGGATATACCTTTTGGAAGTGAGTTCATACAGATATATTTGCATATATCTTTTGTATGTTTTTCAATCAGATTGATTTTATATTTATTTATATTTTTTTTGTTTTTTATTTTATGGATTTTAACCATATTGAATTTTGAATGCATTCATGGGTGTTTACAATTATTTTTCTTAGCAATTATGATGCATTTTTCAATATTGATGTAAATAAATTTATAACATAATCAAATTTTGCTAATGTCCATTAAGATGGGAATTTTTTATTCCATCTTAATTAAGAAAAATAAACAAAAACAAAAATAAATAAAAGAAAAATACTATGAAATATTTTGAATAGGATATAAAAAGAATAATTTAAAGGGTATATATATATAACAAAAGTATTGTACTTAAAATATGGTTATGTTCATAAGAACTTTATACCAAGTTATCATAAATTTTAAACACTAAATTGAAAATGAAAAATAACCATTTAAACTGCTTTGGTGTCATGTTTACTTACGTTGAGCAACCCTTGTTAAAAGTGTGTTGTCTTTTTAATTAAAGAGGTTGTTTAATTATGGAGAAAGTTGTTGCGGATTCTTAGATCTAGATTTACTTGAGATTTTTTTATCTTATTATTTTATTATTCAAATAAATAAATAAATATACATAAACTTTGTCAAATTTTAAAAGAGTACTTGATGCCAAATCTCTTTTATAATCCAAAATCCAGGTTCTACGTTCCACTTAGAGCATAACACATTATCTCTAATGAATAACAAGATATTCATTATGTTCAAATATCCATTGTGAGTTATATAGTGGGCACAATGTCCATATATATAATATAAATCATAAAAGAGATGACCTAGTTTGGTCCAAAATGGATGTGGTACATCTAGAAGATTCTATATACATTGACATTATTCACAAAAGTTTTATATTTGAAGTAACAATGTTATTGATCAATATGATTAAGATATTGATATAGTTTCAAATATGTGGATGGTGAAATAACTTGTTTCTATTGATTCAGAAGTGGAGGTTCTAGTTCCTGTAGATCCATATTGGAAGGATCAAATGGTGTAAGTTTTTGTTCTTGTCAATTGGGTTTAACTTGGGTAGTTGGGAGGAATGATTGTTATCATCCCCACCTAAGTTCAATTTCTGTAAGTGATACATTAAACTCATAATGAACATATTGTTGTAATGGTTTCGAACCTTGTTGTTGACCAACTTTGTGTCTTAAAAATTCTAGAGTTTATCCATATATCATTTTCGAAATGAGAAAAAATACTCATAAATTTTCCTTAACTACATACATTACATGATACAATCTCAAAATATCCAAATCCTTCTCTTCCTTATCTCATTTCAAATTCAATTGTATTATTAATACTTGACCGTTCTTACCAAGTCTACTCCATATATAACTTTTATGACAAATTAACTTTAAACCAATACCTTTAGTATACTTCTTATTTAGGAAAATCCATTTCATAAGCCAAGAGTGAAAGGGAAGAAATTACATTACGATCATGTATCTTTTTGCAAGGTGTCACGTAGCCCTTTCCTTTCTTTTATAGTCTATTATTTCATTCATATAAAAAAGAAATTAACAAAGGTTTTAATGTTAATATTAAATTCCTTTAAAAAAGATAATCCTTATATTAACATTCCATAATTAGGTAATAGTTTTCTACAATGAAACAATCTCTTGATTTTTAAGTTGAACTCTTTATCTTTATTAGGTTTTAGAATATATTAATGTTGTTTAAACTTTCTATATTTTGATATTTATCTCCGGAATATGATGAATAAATTTGGGTGAAATTACAATTTGTGTTGTTTAAATTGTTTTTCTAAATATATAAATAAATTCAACGTATTGAAAAATTTCTTGAATATTCAAAATATACAGATATTTTTTTCCAAATTTTCAAATAAAATTAAATGAATAATATAACAAAAAAATTTAAAACATAAAACTTTATACTATAACTATTTTATCAATACTCTACTCTTTTAGAGAAGAAAATCAAGATTCATGATTCTAAATCAAAACTAATAATTCATATCTCACATAGTTATCTATTAATCTTTGAACTTTAATTTATCATTTAAACATTTTTTCCTTATCATTTGTGGGTCCCATTTCATCTCTCTTAGTAATTCACCCTATGCCATGTATTAATATGAATCTCATCATATATTCAATGCCATATATAATAATTTAGCCATGTAACCATAGATTCCAAAGCTATCAAGTCCTTCATAAAATTTGATTTAAAAAAATCACTTTTGAAAAGGCAACGGAACGAGCCTAGTGGACACGCTCTTTTGGTCACGTGAGAAAAATATAATTAATCTTCGTAATAAAAGTTCTCGGAAAAAAATTGTCCCCCTTAAGAAAAAGTTGCATAATCCCCTAAAAGGTAAACCCTTATCTTTAACAATATATATATACACACTACATTTATTTTGAATTTTACCTTTTTGTTTTAAAAAATATACCAGATAAATATATTTAATTCTTAAAATTTGCTTTCGTAACTTGTTGGGAACTTATGTAGTGGTTATTCCCACGTCGAATTTCATTCTTGACTATTTGATTGGGTGGCAAAAAGTGGATATGGTGGTAGAGGACATTGGCTATTGAGTGAAGGATAAGGTAGCGAATGCGAGTACAATAAAACTAAAACTTGGCAATTTTTTTCCATGCAAATTTCCATCCTCTTTTTATAAAATTTATTATCATTACTATTAAATTTAACAATTTTTTTTTTTAATATATTATTATTATTATTATTAAATTTAACAATTTTTTTTTGTATGTGAGTATTTTTATTTTTTTGATTGAGAGTTGATATGCTAAGTTACATTGTTTTGATGATTGTAGTTGTGCTTGGTCATATAGTTTATTATTGTATATTGGTTATTGTTAAGTAGATAATATTTCTACATTAATAGTTTTTTTGAGTGGTTTTAGAAGGTTGTTGAATAAGAGTTAAATTAACTCTTAGTTTAGTGTGTGGTTGAGATATTCTCTCATTAGTTATAATTGTGATAAAGTAGTATGTCTCTCTTTAAACAAAGCCTTTGTGTATTTATATGTTTACAATTACATCAATACAAAGAACAATCAACACAATTTTGTTGTGAAAACACTCTTCTCTTATTTTATAATATGGTATCAAAGTCTATAGGGTTTTTAAGGTGCAAGGCTTGTGTGAAGAGTTATTCTATGAGGATTCCTCCACAATTGAAGAATGAGAAGAAACAAATCTTTGAATGATGTAGTCATAGAAAATTAGCTTAGGAGAGTGCGACATTTATATGTTTGTGGTTTGTGTAAAGGTTATCCTTGTAGATGTAGAGAATGATTGATGACAATAATGATCCAGAGGAATGCATGAGAAAATCCCAAGCCATCATTTTGTTGCTTATCTCAAAGGTCAAGTTGGTGGACATAGAGGTGAAGGCCGAAGCCAAGGATGTCATGGAAAGTGGCATCTCACTAGTGGTTGTCAATGGCAGAGTGGAGAGTTTTCCAAGCCTGCAAGAGGCTTTGGTGGTTGAGAAGCCAAAGAAAGAGAGCAAGGGCCAAAATTTATCAATTTTGGAATTTTCCACCTAGGTGCATGTTGAGTCGGGAGGGAGGACTTGTGTTGGTGAGATGGTGATGGTGTTGATATCCAAGGACCTAGCGATGGAGGAGCTAATGATGCTACCCACCGGTCCTTAAGAGTGCTCTGTTAGCAAGGTGAATTATGGCAACGATTTCAGAGATGAGGACGATGGGCAATGTGAATCAAATTGGTGACCTTTTGGTGGAGGGTTTGAAGATGACCGGGAACCATAGACTAAGGTTAGTGATTTTGAGCCTTCAAGAGACAATGAGGTGGACAATTGGGCATCGATGAAGAAAGTCCCTCCTCCACCTCCAATGAATTCCTTTAGCGAAGGAAACATGGTGTTTTGGAGATTCTTATATTTGTTTTCTTAGATTTCATCTCTTTGGTTTTCAGATTGAAATTGCAATGAAAACCTCCACCATGATGAGATTGTCTCTGAAGGAAAGATTGTTTGTGGAAAACCACCATTGTTCCATGTTGAATGATACCAAAATCCGATCGAAGATAGTAAGCATTGATGTCATAGTTAGAATGCCTTTCAGAAGCTTTGGAAGTAAATTATTTGGATGCACTACGCAGATTAGCCATGGTTCATCCTTAGAAAGTTAGAATGGTAGTAATTTGCAACCAATTAGAGCTACTGCAATAGAGATCCCTCCTATAGTTCAAAAATCCTCGAGAAAGGAGAAGACTAAGATCAAAATAATTGGATTTGGTCATATTGGGAGGTTCGTTGATCCCTCCCAGAGTTCAAAAATCCTCGAGAAAGGAGAAGACCAAGATCAAAATAAATGGATTTGGTCGTATTGGGAGGTTGGTTGATCCCTCCCAGAGTTCAAAAATCCTCGAGAAAGGAGAAGATCAAGATCGAAATAAGTGGATTTGGTCATATTCGGAGGTTGGTTTTGTGTGTTGCATCAAGTAGGGAATATATTGAAGTAGTTGCCATCAATGAACCTTTCATTGATTCCCTATAAACACATGTACCATTATGTTTACATTCTTTCATGGCTTGAATAGCATAATTCTTGTCCAATTCATCGATATGAGATGCCCATAGATGATGTGGAGTATGAGTAGGCTCACTCCCATGGGAAATTCTCTCCTTGGATTCATAATTCCAACATCACATTAGATGGACAAGGTGGAAATCTTGATGGGTTTTCTTCATGGGGTATTCTAGGAACATCAAATAACAATAATAATGGATCTCTCGGGCCGAAAATGAGCTTTGGAAATACCATGGACAATACTAGTAGTATTTCCTCACATAAACAAGAAGCTTCTGGTGGTGGTGTCGTTGTTATATTTCCTACCCACAAAGAAACTAATGTGAATGGTAGTGCTAGAGGGTACAATCATGAACTCCTATAAGTATTTGTATTCTCATGCAACAAGGATGATACCTGATTGGTTTGAAAAGGAAGAAGATTTGAAAATTTTGTACCTTTAATGTGTTAATACCTAAACGAAGCCCCATTTTATGTGTAAAACCCCTTATTAAGCCTTAGATATTGAATCATTACATTTATAGTATTATAATTGTATGTCGGCTAGAACTCTTCACGGTACCCTTTCATTATAATTGTACCCTTTGTCACATATATATATATATATATATATATAAAACCAATGAGACCTAGTCCTAGATATTGAATTATTACATTTATAGTATTATAATTGTATGTCGGCTAGAACCCTTCATGGTAGCTTTTCATTGTAATTGTTTATCAAATGCAAAGCAACGAAGATATCCTTCTAGACATTTATTCACAATCCCAATTTTCCCATTGGATTGAGGGTGGTAAGATGAGCTCTGAACCAATTGAGTACCCAAACAAGAAAATAACATAGTCCAAAAATTTCTAGTGAAAATTGGATCTCTATCACTTATAATAATCTTAGGGACTCCATGTAGCTTTTGAACTGTTTCCATGAATGCTACGACTATTGTGTCTTTCATTTGGATTTGGGTAAAATTGTAATAAAATCCATTGAAACTTCTTCCCAACATTGACTTGGTATAGATAATAGTTCTAGGAAACATAATGTCTTGATCACTTCTCCCTAATTTTGTTGGAAAACTAAACATTTTGACACAAACTTTTGAACATCAGTTTAAGACCTTCCCAGAAAAAATCCTTCTTGATCTTGTGGTATCTTTTCAAGAATCCTAAATTTCCTCCTATAGGAGAAGCGTGCAATTCCAAAAGGACCTTCTGTTTGAGTTGGGAATTCTTACATAAATATAGGCGATCATGATACCATGACAAATCATTCTTCCATACAAAATTATCTAATGAACCATGGTCCTCATGTATTTTTTGAATGATTTTGCATACCTCTTGATCTTTCTTCCATTCTATCCTTTCTTTTTCCACCCAATTAGATTACATAATATAAATAACACACAGTCAACCTTATGTTTCTTCTTCTTTCCTTGAAAGGGAATCTTCCACAACATTAATTTTTCATTTTTCGTAGATAATTTCAAAGTCACAACCTACCATATTTGTTTTTTGTTTCTCTTCTGAAGATAATTGTTGCTCCAAGAAGTTCTTCAAACTATCATGATCTATTTTTACTTTGAAGTGTCTTCCTATTTGGTAAGGGTGTCATTTTTGAACTACATGTAGTTTGGCCAACATTTCTTTTTCATAAATGGGTTTGAATAAGTTTTTTTCCTTTAAGTGGTCTGCTTACAAAGGCAATGGGTCTTCCTTCTTGCATTAAAACTGCACCAATTGCATGGCCCGAGGCATCACACTCCATAATAAATGTTTTTTGTAAAGTATGGTGTGGCTAGGACGAGAGTTGTACACATAGGCTCCTTATGTTTTTCAAAAGATTTGGTTGCTTCTTTGGTCCAAGAAAATGATTCCTTATTTAATAGTGTTGTTAGATGTGCTACTATTTGACCATAATTCTTGAAAAACTTACGATAATAGCCTATCAACCCTAAGAATACTCTAAGTTTCTTCAAGGTTTTGGGAATCAACCATTCCCTTACAACTTTAATTTTGTTAGGGTCCACTTTTACACCTTCGTGAGATACAATATGACCCAAATATTCCACTTCTTGAACCCCAAATGCAAACTTGGAAGGATTTGAATAAAGTTTTTTCTCTTCCAATAGTTGTAATACTATGTCAACATGTTGTACATGCTCTTCCCAAGATTTGTTGTACTAGATTAGTATGTGATCAAAAAATACTAACACAAATTTTCTAAGGAAGGGCTTGAAAATAGAACTCATCAAGCTTTGAAATGTTGAAGGTGCATTAGTAAGTCCAAATGACATAACCAAAAACTCATAATGGCCTTCATGTGTTCTAAAAATTGTTTTAGGAATGTCTTCTTGCCTCATTCTAATTTGATGATATCCTAAACAAAGATCCAACTTAGTAAATAATTTTTATCCATGGAAGTCATCAATGACATGAATAGGAAACTTATCTTCGATGGTCATTTTTTTTTGAGTTTTCTATCATTTGGAAACATATGCCATGAAACAACCTTTTTTGTAACCACCACCACTGGTGAAGAGAAAGAACTTTGGCTAGGTTGAATGATGTTGACCTCTGACATTTCCTAGATCATGCGCTCAATCTCACTCTTCTATGCATATGGATACCTATAAGGCCTGATGTTAGGTGGTACACTTCCTGGTTGCAAATGAATAGCATGGTCATGATCTGGAGTAGGTGGAAGACCCTTAGTAATTTCACTAAATACCTTGTAATGATTGTTGATAACTATTTGGAGGTTTAATGGAGTAGAGCATATAGATGTTTGAACATCAAGTGAGCACAATTGTGCAATTACACCTTGGTGCCCCTTTTTGATTAATTTTTTCATGCTATTAGATCTTATAACTTTAGAGGGTTTCCCTTAAATACCTCTAAGCTCAATTTCCTTGCCATATAAGAAAAATCTCATGAAAAGATCTTGAAAATTAAGGGCCACTACTCCCAATGATTGTAACCATTGGAACCCTAATACAACATCAACACCCCCCATTTGGATGGAAATCATGGGGCTATCCAAAAAATACTCCCCCATCTTGAGCTCAATACTATGGAATTTAACTGAACAATTTATGGTACCTCCATCTACAATCATTACTTGAAACTTTGGTGTGAGATATATAAAGTGTAACACCCTATTTCCCCCAGTTTGTAAAAATAACTATACTGGCCAAGAACTGTGGCAAACTAAAAAAAAATGAATGTGTGATGTGAATGGACCTTGTGGAAAAGGTCGATGAATGTAAATAATATATATATATATATATATATATATATTGCAGGACTGCTGAGAGGGGAAGGTGTTGAAAAAGATACCATGATGGTTGAAAAAAGGTGGTGGAAGGCACCTAGAATTGTGGCGTTAACTCCCACCCAAAACCAATACTGTATTTGGACTTCACTGGCCCGGAGAACCAAGAGTGGCTCGCTGGCCTCGAATTAAATGACTCGTCAGGATTGGTAGGTAAAGGGATCCTCATGAGTAATGAGGGATGGGGGTGAACCGCCCATCCGTAGAGTCCTCAGACCTGACCACTGCGAGGAAAATCGTGTCACACCCAACCTCGCCGAACAGAGAAAAGGCAGGAAGAGTGGACGATCAAGGGGCAGACGTGAGGGAAAGAGGAAGAGGAACTCTGGAAAAACACAGAGTGAGTGATAACAGAGAAGGAGGAGAGTAACCTTCGTTCTCGGTCACTGGAAAACAGAGACGCAGTCTCCCAACATCGTGGTCTCAGCTCGGGGGTGGCTAGTGGTAAATCTGTTGGGAGTCACTGAGCCTACGGTTGGGTGGAAATGAGCACCCCTCTCAGCAGTTTCAATCACATCTGGTGTTATTTCTGATAAGTGTTTTACATCTTGCATCTTGAAATTTATATGCTGACATGTATGCTCACAGTCTGTGCGTTTTATGAATGGTTTGAGTATAAGACTGCCTGTGTAGTGTTTTGATTTAGAAATGGTGGTTGCACGCTTATAATGGAAAGGCTACGTATGGCTTATGTTTTGTAAATCGCTATTTATATGCATATTGAATTAATTCAGACTTCAAGTCTATTCTCGGGAAATCTATACCCTTATCCGTCTCAGGTAATACCCTGGATAGATCTCCCCATAGAGACACCCTTCTTAGAAAGCTCACCAAGAACCTGGAAAAGGATTTGAAGGTGCAAGTCTTAGTAACCCTGTATGAGGAAGAACGATCCTCTTGAAATCCCGAAATAGCAGCAAAGGAATTACCATGTTTGCTTCGCAAGAGTCGTCAAGGAGGCATTGGACGGTCGAAATTCTCCGTGGAGAATTCGCGAAGTCCCGAGAGCTGTCAGATCTTGCAGAGGAGCAGGGGAGTTACGGTAAGCCTAATTTCAAGTTTGAAGTTCGAGAGAAATCGGACCGTAGGATCTGAATCGACAAGAACTGTTGGATCACTTGCGTAATCTCATTTCGTGGATTCACGAGTTGAAGGGTTAAAACCCTTGCCTCAAGATTCACGAGGTCGCGAAAGGGGAAGTCCCGAAGGGGCGAAAGGATTTGTGTGAGCCCGTTATTGGTGAAGTGCAATGGAACTCGGTATTTCGGAGTTTCGTGGGTTGAAGAACCGAAAGCTTAGAATCAAGATTCACAAAGTCGCGAAGTCCGAAACTCCAAAAAAGGTGGGAAGTTCCATTGTGGGACCCGCGTTGATGACGTGTCGGAATATTGGCGGATAGGAGGTCGAGACTTTTGCCCCGAAAGTCCCGAAGTTGCAAAGTGTCGAAGCTGGGGACGACGAACACGTGGTAGAACTGCAAGGTGGGCCCGTACGATAGATAGGCGAACACGTGTCACCTAGTGAAAGGAGTCAACACCCGTTGACCTCTCGCATCTCGGGGATTCGTGAGATAAGGGAACGAGAGTTCAACCCTTTGACTTGCGAATTCGCGAATAGCGAGAACGCGAGAGGGAAAGCTAACATCGCTTCTCAGGGTTTCGTGAAGGGAAGGTGCCAAGGTTGGGCGCCTAGACTTAGTGAGTGGCGAAGTCGCGAGAAGGTCAGGATCGTCCATCTGAGGAGGACAGGTGGAAGAAATCGAGGGATCTCGCGAACTCGGAGGTTCGTAAGATGAGATCCCAGGAGTTGGGTGCTCCAAGTCGCGAGTGGTGAAATGGCGAGGAGCAAGGATAGTCATTGGATCCAGGTCAAGGGAGGACCGTTGGATCAAGATATTCATTGTGCGCATTGCGCCTTCGGAGGTTCAGAGGTTGAGAGAACCTCTTCTCGACATCAGAAGTCGCGAAGTGTCGAGAGTCGAGGCACGAGTGTGGACACGTGGAAGAACCACAAGGTGGGGCCCGCGTGGTTGACAGGCGAACACGCGTCACCTGGGAAAAAGGAGTCAACACTCCGTTGACTTCTCGCGTCTCGGGGATTCGCGAGATACGAGCACAGGAGCTCGACGCTACAACTCGCGAAGTGGCGAGTTGCGAGAAGTGTGAAAGGAAGGTCAACCCTCATTGACTTCCAAGTTTCGGAGGTTCGCATGGGAAGAGCACGAAGATTCAACCCTTCGACTTAAGAATTCGCGAGCTGCAACGGGAGCTAGTGTTTAGCCTAGCCGGTGGTCACGCGTGGAGGGCGCTGACAGAAGGGAGCTATACCCATTTCGTGATCTCGAGTATCGTGAGATTGGAAAGGAGGAGTCGAGAGCTTCGACTCGCGAACTCGCGAGATGGTGAGTTGTGAAAAGCGCCTTTGGGAATAGGCCTTGGTCATAGCGCTATGGTCGCTTGGGAGTCGTGGGGCTCGTGCCTAGTGCTGTTCGCACAGGGGAACTTTCGAAGGACCTGTGGATCGATTGAATTGAGATTTCAGCAAGGAATCGAAGGAGCCGCTTCGGCTCATAAAAAAAACTGAACGATCCTTAAGACCGGGAGGTCACGTAGAGACTTTTTCGAGGCAGAGGAGGCATCTGCAGCCTGTACTAATCCCCGTAGGATTTCGGGGATTTTGTCCCTTGAGAAAAGGCGAAAAATCTATTACGCCACAACGGGTGTGTGTGACAAATTGGTATCAGAGCATAGTTACAACACTCGGCCTGCTTGGGCTCATGATTGGGTTGCGCAAAAGCTCTGTTCGGAACACTCCTAAAAAGAGTAAACCCCCCATGTCTTAACCTTCCTAATCAAAAGACGAAGTTAAGAATGACAAACCCCTATTGTGTGTGTGTACATGTGAAAATATGAATTATGTACTGGCTATAAATAAATATAAATATTGACTAACAACCAACGTTTTTTCTTTTGCACACAAGTGGAAGATCAACCGCGGGAAATTATCAACGCATAGTATGGTGACTCACCAAGAAGTGGGAGAAGGATCCCACAATAGAGACGAAGAGTCTGACGAAAGGAGGGCAGCAGGGACCCCTCTAGGTCTAGCCAAGACGGTGAGGAGCCTCATGGTCGAATTACAAAGCTGCAAGGCTGATAATGAAAGGATGATGAAAGAACAAGAAAAGCAAACAGAAATTAACGCAGTTTTACTGCAGAGTTTATCCGATCTACAAAGACAAATGCAACATGAACCTGAGACTCATAAACATGGTCATATCAGTGGCCACACTGAGAGGAGCACCTCGAAAAAGTTCCACCCTAGAGGTAAAGGACAAGCGTCGGACGATTCCTCTGAGAAGGAAGCTGGAGATTCAGAGGGCTCTTCTAGCAGCAGAACTAGTTCATATCCCCAAAGGAAACAAAAGAAGCAAAAGTCTTCCAAAGGTCATAAATTCGAAGAATTCATAAAAGCCAAACCACCCTCCTTCGACGGTGAAATAAAGAAGGGAGAGGAAGCAGAGGCCTGGCTACTTGGACTAAAGAAGTATTTCAGTGTCCATGACTTTTCAGAAAATATGAAGGCTTGAGTGGCCACCTTCAACTTGAATGGAAAGACTTCCATTTGGTGGGAAGACCTTAAGAATGTGAAAGGGGTTCGTGAAGAGGACCTGTCTTGGGGACGGTTTGAGAAATAATTCTGAAAGAAGTATCTGTCAGAAAAATATTTCGACGAAAAGACTAAAGAGTTTTATGAACTCAAACTGGGACAACTCACTATAGAAGAATATGTCAACAAATTCCTCGATTTGTTGAGGTATGTACCCTATATTAAGGCGGAAAATGCAAAGGTGCAACATTTCATCGGTGGACTACCTAAGGATTATCGGAATAGAATTGAATTTGATGAGCCAAAGACTCTAGAAGGCACTATTCAAAAGGAAACCTATTGTCATGAACAGTTTGGGCATCGAGCAGAACCTCGCGAAGGATGGAAACAAAAGAATAGTCCAAGATTTCAGAAAAGGGGAATTAAATCCCCAGGATTTAAGAACTATAAGAAGAACCCAAGAATGAGATTCCCAGCCCAGAGTATGCACCAACATAATTTTCCCTCCTTGAGCGGAAATAAAACTTCTGGACCCATATTAGTGAAGACTGATAACCCAAAGAGAGAACCTTTGAAATGCTGGGGTTGCGGAGAAGAACATCTATTGAGAGATTGTCCACACTGACAACAAAATAGTCGGAGGATTTATAACATCCAAGAAGCTACTACCATCAATGATGTGGCCAGGAGGGAGCCACAAATTTATGTAGCCTTGGATAATAACCAAGTTGACCACCAAGCTTCAGTAGTGGAAATAGAAGGTATGATTTCCAACCATCTAGTGTCTGTTTTAATTGACCCTAGTTCAAATTTGAGTTATATATCCCCTAAATCTATTGATAAGTGTAAACTACAGCCACAAAAACATACCAAGGCATGGTTGGTATAGTTGGCCACTGGCACCAAAAGAAGGGTAGCAGAGGTTATACCAGCCTGCCAATTGATGTTGCGTAAATTCCCCACCCAAACAAACCTTAACTTATTACCCCTGGGATCGTATGATCTGTTGATTGGTATGGACTGGCTAGCCGCCCATAAAGCCAGATTGGACTGTTACCACAAAACCTTAGAATGTGTAAGTAAAGAAGGGAAAAAGATAACTCTTCAAGGGATCCAAAAACCTGTTTCAGTGAGACAAATATTAGCTCTGCAAATGAGAAAGTATTTCTGAAAGGGATGTATCCTATATGCAATACAGGTGTTGAAAACAATCGAAGGTGACAAACCAAGCCCTGGCGATCACCCTATCCTGAGAGAATACAAAGATGTGTTTCCGGAAGAGGTACCCAGTTTACCTCCGAGAAGGGACATAGACTTCTCGATAGAACTTGCACCGGCAACAGTGATGGTGTCTAGGACACCCTACCGAATGAGCATACCCAAGTTAGTTGAACTCAAGATGCAATTAAAAGAAATGATGGATAAAGGCTATATTCAACCCAACATGTCTCCATGTGGAGCACCAATCCTGTTCGTGAAAAAGAAGGACGATACCCTTAGACTGTGTATAGATTATAGGCAACTCAATAAGGTAACCATAAAGAACAAGTACCCCTTGCCCATGATCGATGTCATGTTCGATCAATTGGGGGTGCGTCTATTTTCTCAAAGATTGATTTGAGGTCGGGATACCATCAAGTCCGAATCAAGGGTGAAGACATCCATAAAACTGCTTTCCGAATGAGGTATGGTCACTATGAGTTTATGGTGGTGCCATTTGGGTTGACCAATGCCCCTGCCACTTTTATGTGCTTGATGAACAATGTACTCAACAAATTCCTAGACAAATTTGTGCTTGTTTTTATTGACGATATATTAATTTACTCCAAGAACATAAAAGAGCATGAAGAGCATATTAGACTTGTGTTGCAAGTGCTAAGAGAACATCAGCTCTATGCTAAATTCAACAAATGTGAATTCTTCCAGAAGCAAATACATTACTTAGGCCATGTTCTCTCCAAAGAAGGAGTAGCGGTAGACCCTGAAAAAATTAGGTCTATTATGGAATGTCCTACCCCAAAGGATGTTTCGGACGTCAGATCCTTAATGGGATTAGCAGGATACTATAGGAGATTTATAAAAGGATTCTCCAAGATTGGTTGTCCAATCACTGCCCTCCATAAGAAGGGGAAAAAATTCCTATGGACACAGAAGTGTGAAGAAAGATTTCAAACCCTGAAACATCTACCGACCCATGCACCTGTGCTGAAGATTGCCAATCCAGAAGCTGACTTCCTCGTATGCACAGATGCCTGT
This sequence comes from Picea engelmannii, assembly GCA_009831015.1. Classification (NCBI taxonomy): domain Eukaryota; kingdom Viridiplantae; phylum Streptophyta; class Pinopsida; order Pinales; family Pinaceae; genus Picea; species Picea engelmannii. The sequence continues at coordinate 144,284 of ML800590.1, forward strand.
AAGGAAGGGATCGGAGGAGTCCTTATGCAGGAAGGAAGTGTAATCTACTATGAATCCCAAAAATTGAATGAGCATGAAGTCAATTATGTGACCCATGATCTAGAACTGGCTGCCATAGTGCATGCCTTGAAAATGTGGAGGCATTACCTTCTGGGAAAAAAGTTTGTGCTTATGACAGATCATTGTGGATTGCGATACCTATTTGATCAACCAAAGCTCAATGCTTGACAAGATAGGTGGATGGCCCTCCTTAGCAAGTTCGATTTTGAAATCATACACATTAAAGGAAAGGAAAATAGGGTGGCCGATGCCCTTAGCAGAAGTATGAAAACAATTCACCTGGCAGCGATGAGCACCTGCGAGACAGATGTCAAGGAAAGAATCATAAATGCACAAGAAACAGATCCCTTCGTCCAGACTGTGACCATGTACCTACAACAAGGACCCGCCGGAGAAAAATATGAAGGCTACCAGATGACCTAAGGAGGTCTGCTCACTTACAGAAGCAGATTTTATATTCCAGATTGTGACGACTTGAAGAGGTTCACACTGGATGAACTACATAAAAGACCCTATTCTGGTCATCCAGGATACCAGAAGATGATCACGGCCACTAGGAGACAATTCTATTGGCCTGGAATGAAGAAAGATATAGCCGAGTACTTAGCCAAATGCATAGAGTGCCAACAGGTTAAAACAGAACATCGACACCCAACAGGATTATTGCAACCTTTACCAATCCCAGAATGGAAATGGGAAACCATCTCCATGGATTTCATCATTGGATTACCAACCTCAAACAAACAGAATGACGCCATTATGGTGGTGGTGGATAAATTGAGAAAGTCTGCTCACTTCATCCCCGTCAAGTCGACTTGCAAGGCAATAGACATCGCTTAGGTATTCATGAAGGAGATATTCAGACTGCATGGTATGCCAAAAGAGATCGTGTCTGACAGAGACACAAAAATTACTTCTAACTTTTGGAAATCACTGATGGTTGGCTTAGAGACCGAATTGTTGTTTAGCACCGCCTATCACCCTCAAACCGACAGAAAAACAGAACGAGTGAACCAAATACTTGAAGACATGCTAAGAATGCATGTAATGCATCAACCCAGGAAGTGGGAAGACTACCTGCCACTGGTAGAATTCGCCTACAACAACAGCTACCAAACATCCTTGAAGATGAGCCCCTTCGAAGCCCTCTATGGTAGACCGTGTAACACTCCAGTCAGCTGGAGTAATCCCGTAAACAAGATTTCTTTTGGACCTGACATGTTGAAAGAAATGGAACAACAGGTGAATCAGATAAAACAAAACCTGAAGGTCGCCTAGAACCGATAGAAAAGTTATGCCGACCAAAAGAGAACTCCAAGAGAGTTCAAAATGGGAGAGCATGTATATCTCAGAGTTAGACCCCAGAAGAGTTCTTTGAAAATGGGAGCTTGTGCCAAGTCGGCACCTCATTATTGTGGACGCTTTGAGGTTCTAGATAGAGTGGGACCTATAGCCTATAGGCTAGCACTTCCTCCCACAATCAAAGCACATAATGTTTTCCATGTCTCATTATTGAAGAAATATGTACATGATGCTAACCATATAATTGATTGGTCTATGATTCAGGTGGAACCGAAGGGAGAATTTCTACCAGAACCTCAGTGCATACTGGATAGAAAGGAAACCCCGCTCTGGAACCGAACCATTGCATAGGTCAAGGTGCAGTGGAGACATTTTGGCCCAGATGAGGCTACGTGGGAAATGGAGGATGCCATGAGACAAGCATATCCGATTTTGTTTACTTCTGTACATGCATGTCATGTTGATAGATAAGAACATCAAGGATGATGTTCCTTTAAGGGGGAGGGAATTGTAACACCCTATTTCCCCCAGTCTGTAAAAATAACTATACTGGCCAAGAACTGTGGCAAACTAAAAAAAAATGAATGTGTGATGTGAATGGACCTTGTGGAAAAGGTCGATGAATGTAAATAATATATATATATATATATATATATATATATTGCAGGACTTCTGAGAGGGGAAGGTGCTGAAAAAGAGACCACGATGGATGAAGAAATGTGGTGGAAGGCACCTAGAATTGTGGCGTTAACTCCCACCCAAAACCAATACCGTATTTGGACTTCACTGGCCTGAAGAACCTAGAGCGGCTCGCTGGCCCCGAATTAAATGACTCGTCAGGATTGGTAGGTAAAGGGCTCCTCATGAGTAATGAGGGATGGGGGTGAACCGCCCATCCATAGAGTCCTTAGACCTGACCACTGCGAGGAAAATTGTGCCACACACAACCTCACCGAACAAAGAAAAGGCAGGAAGAGTGGGCGATCAAGGGGCAGACGCGAGGGAAAGAGGAAGAGGAACTCTGGAAAAACACAGAGTGAGTGATAGCAGAGAAGGAGGAGAGTAACCTTCGTTCTCGGTCACTGGAAAACAGAGACGCAGTCTCGCAGCATAGTGGTCTCAGCTCGGGGGTGGCTAGTGGTAAATCCGTTGGGAGTCGCTGAGCCTACGGTTGGGTGGAAACGAGCACCCCTCTCAGCAGTTGAAATCACATCTAGTGTTATTTCTGATAAGTGTTTTACATCTTGCATCTTGAAATTTATATGTTGACATGTATGCTCACAGTCTGTGCAGTTTTATGAATGGTTTGAGTATAATACTGCCTGTGTAGTGTTTTGATTTAGAAATGGTGGTTGCACGCTTATAATGGAAAGGCTACATATGGCTTATGTTTTATAAATCACTATTTATACACATATTGAATTAATTCAGACTTCAATTCTGTTCTTGGGAAATCTATACCCTTATCCGTCTCAGGTAATACCCTGGATATATCTCCCAATAGAGACACCCTTCTTAGAAAGCTCACCAAGAACCTGGAAAAGGATTTGAAGGTGCAAGTCTTAGTAACCCTGTACGAGGAAGAACGATCCTCTTGAAATCCCAAAATAGCAACGAAGGAATTACCGTGTTCGCTTCACAAGAGTCGTCAAGGAGGCATTGGACTGTCGGAATTCTCCATGGAGAATTCGCGAAGTCCTGAGAGTCGTCGGATCTTACAGAGGAGCAGGGGAGTTATGGTAAGCCTAATTTCAAGTTTTAAGTTCGGGAGAAATCAGACCGTAGGATCTGAGTCGACAAGAACTGTTGGATCACTCGCGTAATCTCATTTCATGGATTCATGAGTTGAAGGGTTAAAACCCTTGCCTCAAGATTCGCGAGGTTGCGAAAGGGGAAGTCCCGAAGGGGCGAAAGGATTTGTGTGAGCCATTTATTGGTGAAGTGCATCGGAACTCGTTATTTCGGGATTTCGTGGGTTGAAGAACCGAAAGCTTAGCATCAGGATTTGCGAAGTCGCAAAGTCCGAAACTCCAAAAAAGGCAGGAAGTTCTGTTGTGGGACCCGCGTTGACGACGTGTCGAAATTTCAGCATTTCGGCATATCGGTGGATAGGAGGTCGAGAATTTTGTCCCGAAATTCCCGAAGTCGTGAAGTGCCGAAGCTGGGGATGAGGGACACGTGGTAGAACCGCAAGGTGGGCCCGTGCGATAGATAGGCAGACACGTGTCACCTAGTGAAAGGAGTCAACACCTATTGACCTCTCGCGTCTCAGGGATTCGTGAGATAAGGGAATGAGAGTTCAACCCTTCGACTTGCGAAGTTGCGAATAGCGAGAACGCGAGAGGGAAAGCTAATATTGCTTCTCGGGGTTTTGTGAAGGGAAGGTGCCAAGGTTGGGCGCCTAGACTTAGCGAGTGGCGAAGTCGCGAGAAGGTCAGGACCGTCCATCTGAGGAGGACAGGTGGTAGAAATTAAGGGATCTCGCGAACTCGTAGGTTCGTAAGATGAGAGCCCAGGAGTTGGGTGCTCCAAGTCACGAGTGGTGAAATCGCGAGGAGAAAGGATAGCAGTTGGATCCAGGTCAAGGGAGGACCGTTGGATCAGGAGCTTCATCGTGCACATCATGCCTTCGGAGGTTCGGAGGTTGAGAGAACCTCTTCTCGACATCAGAAGTCGTGAAGTGCTGAGAGCCGAGGCACGAGTGTGGACACGTGGCAAAACCACAAGGTGGGGCCCACATGGTTGACAGGTGGACATGCGTCGCCTGGGAAAATGGAGTCAACACTCCGTTGACTTCTTGCGTCTCGGGAATTTGCGAGATACGAGCACGGGAGCTCGACGCTACAACTCGCAAAGTGGCGAGTTGCGAGAAGTGTGAAAGGAAGGTCAACCCTCGCTGACTTCCAAGTTTAAGAGGTTCGCACGGGAAGAGCACATAGATTCAACCCTTCGACTTACGAATTCGCGAGTTGCGACGTGAGATAGTGTTTAGCCTAGAAGGTGGTCATGCGCGGAGGGCACTGACAGAAGGGAGCTATACCCATTTCGTGATCTCGGGTATCACGAGATTGGAAAGGAGGAGTCGAGAGCTTCGACTCGCGAACTCGCGAGATGGCGAGTTGCGACAAGCACCTTTGGGAATAGGCCTTGGTCATAGCGCTGTGGTCGCTTGGGAGTCGTGGAGCTCATGCCTAGTGCTGTTTTCACAGGGGAACTTCCGAAGGACATGTGGATCGATTGAATTGAGATTTCAGCAAGGAATCGAAGGAGCCGCTTCGGCTCATAAAAGAAACTGAACGATCCTTAAGACCGGGAGGTCGCGCAGAAACTCTGTCGAGGCAGAGGAGGCGTCTGCAGCCTGTACTAAGCCCCATAGGATTTCGGGGATTCTGTCCCTCGAGAAAAGGCAAAAAATCTATTATGCCGCAACGGGGGTGTGTGACACAAAGCAATTGAGATCTTTTGGTAATTTGGAATTGGTGAAATTATGGGTACTACCAGAATCAATCAATACTGTTACCTTTTTCTTTTAGATGTATCCTTGTATCTTGAGGGTTTGTGGAGTACCTATGTAGACCAATGCATGACAAGATATTGTTGGAGCAGTCTCTTCTATATTTGGATCTTGTGGCGGTTCCAATTCTTGATCTTCTTCCTCTTCATAGTCTATGTATACTAATTTCTTCTAACCGCATGTATGCCCCTTACTGTACTTGTTCTCACAATTGAAACATAGTCATTTTGTTCTTCTTTAATCCATTTGTTGAGGTGTCAACCTTGTCAGTTGAGGTATTCTTTTCTTATGAACCCCAAAAAGATCTATACTTCCTATGTATGCTCCAATGGTAGAATTGTGTGTAGACTTATTCTTGGCTTGAATATGACAATAAATTTGCATAGCTTCCATAATATTTGTAGGATGTATTAAGAAAATTTCATGTTTAATGTCTTGTTTTAATCCACTCATGTGAGCTTCCAACAAATGTTCATCACTTATGTCATCCACCCTTGTTGCCAATACTTGAAATTATGAATTATAATCTTCAATATCACCAAAGTGCTTGATTCTTGTCAATTGACTAAAGTATTCTTGTTCCCACACTTTCACATATTGTGCTTCTAAGTCTCATGTAAATAAGCCCCAAGTATAATGATAAAAAGGGGGCTTCCTTTTAACTACCCATTGATACCATTGATATGGTTTTATCTCAAAGGTCAAGGTTGCTATGTGAATCTTTTTCTTATCACCCATAATATTATGGAGTTCAAAATATTTCTCTATTTGGTTCAACCAAGTAAATAAATTTATTCCATCAAACTTCTTTAATTCAATCTTCAGAAAGTTGAATTTAGGACCCCCACCATAATCAACTCCACTATAAGAGTTAAATCCACTTGAAAAGTGTTTATTAATGACATGTTGTTCAACTAGAATACTACCTTTATTTTCCTGAGTTCCTTGTATTTTGATATCTCCTTTGAGAGTCTCTCATCTAAAGCGGGAAAGATCATGGAAGACAAGGGATTTTTCAATTCTTGCATGGGTTTTGGTATTTCTTCTTTATTTTCATCCATCTTATTTTTCATGTCATCCATTTTATTATCCATATTATTTTCTATGTGTGCACTATTTTCATTCATCTTCTTATCCATCTTATTTTCCATTTCAACCATATTTATTTTCATACTTTCATCCATCTTGTGTTCCATTTGTTCCCAATTTGCAGTGATCCTATTTTCCATTTGGTGATAAATATCTTGGATTTCATCTTGATTCATGGTTGATCTCTCTAGAGGTTTAGTTGGTGAAGTAAATTTTAGAGGAGGCTTTGGAGCCTTGTGAGAAAATAGTAATTCTCCTCTTCTTCCTCTTTATTACAAATTTTGAATCACCAAAAACAAATCTTCCAATAAAAAGTTATGTCAATTGTAAGTTGTGTACCTTTCAAGCCCTTAATTTGGAGTATGTCTTCCTGGCCGACCCTCCTTCTGTTGTATTTATGAAATTTAGAACCTTCTAAATTTGAAATTTTGGCTTGTATTACTATGAAATGTCTTCTCTACAATACCATAGGTCTGACTGAAATTGGATGTGCCAAGTGAAAGTTAGGGTAACTTTCCCAAACCTTGCTGATTTTTGGCCTTTCTGGGACACCAAGCTTGTACAAAATGCCACGTGTCCAATATTTAATATCCGATTCTGAAATTTGTACAATAAATAACATGGATTTTCCTCTTTCAAATGCAACAAGTCTCATAGAATTTGGATCCTTTCTAAAGAATATATGACTTTTTTACCCAGAACATTTGTTCAAGACTAGTTATAGGACTAGTCAACAAACCCTATCTTCCACGAGGTATATCTCTGAAAGTATAATGACCCAAAAGCTTAAATTTTAAAGATAGATACCTTGAGATATCTGTTAAATAACTTCCAAGTTTCTCTATATGAAGCATCTCGGAAAAAATGTTATAGCGAAAATTCCAAGATGGCTCGCTTGAAGAAAAAAACCCTAGGATTGATGCTCTAATACCAAATGTTAGGATCCAACACCTTAAAAAATGACAAAGAAGTTAATGAATGCAGTCTACTTCAAGGGGGAAACCTTCTTTTACAATATATCCAATTCACAATACAATATGAGATGTCATAAGATGATCATAAGACTAGGTCTCCTTGGTGTGTGTGTGTGTGTGTGTGTGTGTGTGTGTGTGTGTATTATAATTGTATGTTGGATAGAACCCTTCATGGTACCCTTTCATTATAATTGTATCCTTTGTCTCATATATATACTCACACAAACACACATAGACACACACACACCAAGGAGACCTAGTCTTGGGATAATCTTATGACATCTCATATTGTATTATGAATTGCATATATTGTAAAAGGAGGTTTCCCCCTCGAAGTGGACTGTATTCATTGATTTTTTATCATTTTTTAAGGTGTCAGATCCTAACGTAATGATCTAAAATATAATAATGACAAATTCAATGATTTAGTGGCCATTACATACATGTAGTGTCAATGGGGGTTATAGTGTGGTAAGAAAGGTATGACCAATATTCATTAGAATTTGGACATGATTGGAGTGCAAGGTTGTCATTTGTATCAGAGATGGCAATTAATAATATACCAAATTACATTTGTAGTTTCCCTTTAGTTGTAGAATCTTTGCAAAAATTCTAAAAATTCCTAAACCCTAGGATGCCTTCATACAAAATGGGGTTTCCTCAAGTTTGTTAAGGCACAATGAAATAATGTAACTATGGTTGGTGGATACAAATATAAAAGAGGTTGGCTTTGTTGGAGTTTGATTCTATTTGGAAATCTATGGGTGTTATTGTCCAGGAAACTTTTGGACAAAATTGTCTCTTAGTGAAGAGTGTCATGGAAAGTCTTTTGGAAAGGAGTACTCAACAAGTTGTAGAGGGATCAATTGTTGAATTGGACCATGCATCAAGGGAATTATTATTGACGAAGTTTCACCAAATGAGTTCGAAGGCTTTGCATACATGGAAGATTTGGGAGAATTCAATGACAACAATGAATAGAAGAGCTTGATCAAGACAATACAAGGTATCCATGTTTATTGCATTGACAATTTGACTTATTGAAACCATATACTAATTTTGATGGAATTTTTAAATTTGTGGTAATAATTTCATAAAAGAAGATAATGAAGCAATGGTTTTGTGAGTTGTTGGAAAAGTCATGGTCATTATTACCAATTTGATAGTCATTGACACGAGAAATTATGTTTTCAATATAGGGTGTGTATCCTTATAAAATTGTAATGGTAAGTCAAAAAGGGATTATTAAATTGGTATTGGGGTCCATATGTCATATGGTAGTGGATGAAAGTCACAAGATGAAATTAAATACATTTGATGTCATGTCAAATGTAATTGTAGTTATCTCATGGTATGTTAATGTCAAGTCGTTTCCTTGAGAAGTTGGGGGTACATGATTGGTGTTACC
>ML800591.1:0-11293 GCA_009831015.1 Picea engelmannii
ATATCTAGCGGCTACTTTGGCGAAGATTACAGGTGGTGGTATTTGGTTCCCACCACCCCCTCCACCTCCGCCACCTCCTCCAACGTTTAATCCGGCCATGGTTAGGTTTGGACTTGAAGGCGGGCTGGTGTTTGGAGAGGATCTTTGGAAGGTGGGGGATGAAATTTCAGGAAGAGAAGACGAGTCAAAGGAAGATGGCAATGAAAGCGATCGTTGGGAGGATTCAGACGAGTGAAACTTCGTGAAGTCACACTGATTTGTATCTAAGACTGATAGAAGGTTTTGTTTAAAAGTTTTTCTAGCTTTTAGGATTTTCTCCGGATTCGAGACTGGCGAAGTCTGTGTGATATCCGGATTCCTAAGGGTTTACTCTCTCACATTTTTGTATGGTTGGATTGGGGGAATTCCCTTGAAGCTCACTTGAATATATGTTGCATGTATTTGAAGAATAAGCTAATTTCTTAATGAATATGAAAGTCTTCTAAATATTTATTTTATCTCAGGTTGATGAAATATTCTTGTGTAATGGTTATAAATGGACTAATATCATTTATTAGGGTAAAATCATGAAGATGGGTGTCTATTTTGCTTGTTTTATAAGAAAAAAAACTATATTTTTACAAGTTCTTCAACTTTCGATATACAAAAGTATTTTTTTTATTTAGAATTTCATTTTATAGTTAAGAAAAAAATGTGTGAAGAATTTTGTTAGCTTTCTACTCACTATTTTTTAAATTATTTTTATTGACATTTGATATGTCAATTTGGAAATTGTTTCACAGTATGTTCCTTAAAAATGAAAGGAATGATAATGAGTTATGTTTTCCCCCAACAATGTATCTATTATTAAAAAAAAAAAAATTGACAAACTAAATATACTACAACAATCTACATAGACTCTATTTTCTTATGACTATAATTTTGAATCTAACACATGTTTTCCCCCACCTTATAACTATTTTAATTTGTACTTAAAATTAAAATCTATAAATACCCTTTTGAAGAGGATAGTTTAAGGATTATCAATATAAGTGTATTTTTAGAGATATGAATATTTCATTTCATTCAATCACAATGTCACGTGAAAATATTATGGAGTGATATTTTTATAAAATTAAATAAAATTAGATCTAAATAATGAAAATGAAAAAAAATTATATCCATAGAAAGTAGATTCAATTTGCAAATATTAATATCAATTTCAAATCTAAAATCAGAGTATTTGCAGGACTCTGCAACCTCCAAAGTGCAAGGAAGTTGGAGGGAATTATCATGTTCGTGCACACAATCCCATTTGCCGATTTATTCTTTCATTCGTAAAAAAAATGAAGGGACAGGTCATTTTTTTTTAATTGCCACCAAGTATTATAAATATACTTTCGGCTGAGCCAATTTAACACAATTCACACTCTCGTTTCATGTTTTTTCATATGTGGAGCCCCTAACTAAAACTTTGAATATTTTTTTCGTCTTTTCGTTGTTTTGAACAGGGTGGATGATGTTTTGAATGAAAAAAACAAATTATATATTGAAAACATTGTTGAACATTTTTTCAAGGTGAAGTCTTTGTTGAACATAAAATTCTTGATTAATTATCTTCGAATAATTTTTGTGAGAATGAAGTTTTTCTGAGGCTATTATGAAATGATTATTTTTTTTATTTAAATTTTATAGATAACTACACTCATGGGAAACAAAAGTTTGTGCAAGAGAAAATTTGATTGCACTCGAGACAAAACTCGTCATAGCGAACAAAGGAAAGAAAATTATTGGAGAAAGAAACAAGAACTTGAAAATATTGAAGAAATAAATGATGATGATGTAAATAGATATTTTCAACAAGAAGAAGTCCAACTCGGTATATGCATGTACACATATTTTCTATATTAAAAGTATAGAATCATTTATTTAAATTAGTGTTTAAAATATTTAATTTATTGTAATTTGGATTTGATTTTTTTGAAAAAACATAAATAGATTTGTCTCATAACATCAATGAAGTCGTTGAAACTGAAATTGAAGCAGAAGTTGAACCACCTATTGGTATGTGCATACATATCTAAATAATATAACATGAACAATTATATATATAATTTAGTGAATTTATGTTTGGGTTTTTTTTTTAATATAAACTTTAAATTCAAATATGCAAAAGAATCTATTAACAATGATGATGAAATATTAGAAAATGTTGATACTGAAAAATTTGGGAAGAAAGAAGTTAATCATTATACAAGATATCGTGTTACGAATATGTATAATACTTCTTTCACAGATGAATCGGTGATAGTACAAGCTCAACTTTTACTTTGTCTAATAAATTCAGGAAAGTTAAAAGAAGCTACATCATTATTGGGTATTCAAAAGTCGACAAAAGATGCTAAGGTGAAACATAATTGTAAATGTGTTGAACCTACATAGAATAGATCTATCTAGAAAATATCACACACATTTGCAGAGAGAAATTGAGAAAGAATAAGCAAGAGAGAAAGAATGGAAGAATTCTCATTAACTGTATTCCACACTGAAAGAGTGAATAATTTAAAATAGATATAGGATACATGAGTAAATAATGCACCATAGTGGTGTTCTAGAGTGATCTGGACACACACCAGTGGTTACGGGAGTGAAATTCCACATAGTCTAGTCTCTCAAGAAGTTAGATGAGTTAACTACCACCTAGTAGAGTTAACTAGTCCACTAGTCTTCAATTAACTGACTGAACAGAGAGTAGTGAGGAGTTAACTCAGGAAATCAAGGGTAATGTGCCAGTCTGGTGATGATCCCAAGGAAAGTGTGCATTAGTTGGTGATTCTCCCAATGTTGCATGGTGACAAAACCGATGCAACATCTAAACTTAGCTCAACTAGTCAAACTGAAGTGTCAACTAGAAGAGAATATTCTCCATGTGGAATATTCTCCCCTAAAATATAGGAGACTGCATAATGAATAATTATGACTAATAAACCAGGAAAAACCTTAGGAAAAAGAAATCCTAGGTGTGTGTGAAGTAACTCCAACACCCCCCTTGAACACCACTATGGTGAAAATAAGGAATGGGTCCCGACGACGAGGCCTTGTTAGGTACCCAAATACGAAAGATACACTAAAATAAAGTGAGGAAAGAGGGAAAACCTCATGGGAAATCCCCCCCTCCCCCCCTCAAATTAAAATGCATAAAAAAAATGAGAAGGAACAAAAAACAGTTGTTAGGCAACCTTGTCCTTCACTCCAACAAGACCTTGCAACTGTGCAAGTTTGTGCTCGTTGAATATTTTGTTGAAGATGTAGATGTCTGCATGGATCTGATGAAGTATATGAACCATTGAGATGTCCACACATATCCACTTTCTCTTCTTGTAATGAATAAGATCAAAATAAAGTTTGGATAAAACTTTGAAAACCATGTGGTTGTTTCCGAAAACATGTTGAAAGTTTGTTGAATTTAAAAAGATCATCACTTCACTTTATGGACACCTTTTTGGATGATGTTTTGTTTGAAATTGTATATTTTCCAAAGAGGAATTGAAATATCCAAATTGTGCTCATAAAAGATCATAATTGAGTATTGTGTGCATGGCTCCCTTTTTGTTTCCTAAGATGCATGCATTGCACATGGAAAAGAGTCTGCATGTGACCCATGAGATGCATGTCATATATATTCCACATGAAATTTAGAAAATAAATATGAAATGGATTAGAAATGATCTTCAATTAATGGGATACAATTTTTTGCAAAAAAAATTGTAGAAGACTCTTCATAATAAGAGGCTTGATCTTCCGATCGCTTCTCTTTTAGATCTATCTGTTCAATCTTCTGCATGAAATATACACAATCTTCTTTATTCCCAAAAATAACCTCCAATATAGTCCATAACTCATTTGGAGTTGATTATTGTGATTCGTCATATACTTGGTGGAGAATTTCTGGAGAAATAGACAAGATGATAAATCATATGGCCATATCTTGTCTATTGAGAAAGTCATTTTTCTCATCGACGGAATCAAACTCTACTTCCATTTCCATGGTTATTTGGTATAAGCCTCTACTTCTGAGAAGAATTAGAATCTTTGGATTCCATTCCAAATAGTTATGAGGCATGAGAAGTATTATCAGTGAGTAAAACATGTATTCCATCTTTTTTGTGTTCTTCAATCTTCAGTACCTGCAAAAATAATTTGGTGTAGTTTTTTCTTAGCACTCTATCGGCTCTAATCCCATGTAAATGTGTTGAAACTATAGGGAATAGATCTATCTAGAAAATACCACACACATTTGTAGAGAGAAATTGAGAAAGAAGAAGCAAGAGAGAAAGAATGGAAGAATTTTCATTAACCGTATTCAACACTCAAAGAGTAAATAATTGTAACGACCCTCATCATTATGGCTACAAGAAAAGAAGAAGTGCTAAATTGTTTTTTGTTTTTGGGCAAGAAGGCGAAAACAACAATAGTTTAACCACACTATTGAAGACGAACACAAGCACGTCGTCCAGGCAACAGGAACTATGACACCCCGCACAGGCACAAGGGACAACGACTACCCGCCCGACGCAAACAAGACACACCTACAAGATAAGGGACAACATCCCCCTCCTGACACAACGGCCTTGATGAACAAGACTATAACCTCAAGGCATGAGAACCAAACACATGAAGGCGTTCCACCTGTGCGCTTAAAGCAACTTGCAATGCTCGTTAACACTCACACGGAATGCACCGAATCTGGCCAAGTTCTTGATTGCCACTATCCAATAGGGTGCACCATGATGTCCTCATCAAGAATCATGTTGTCCCTAGGTGAAAAATGCGTCAATAACCTTGGCGCAACAATCTTAACGGGACCAAGGATTCAAGAATATCCAGCGCGCTAGGAGGTGAAGCAATTGACACAAGACTGCACCCACACCCCAACAAAAGGTCGACGAGACACAAGAGGATGACTACCAGGGATGACACAAGATGATACCTGACTCCGTCAACCACCCAACCCAATCATCAAGTCTAAGTTAAAATTTACAAATCTAATTAACATTAATTGCACTCTAATTTAGCAAGTTTAATTTACATTTTAGTCGAGATTCACCAATCTCATTTAATCATTAATTACAATTTAATTTGTGGCAATTCTAAATTAATCCCAAATTCACAATCTAACTGGAAATTGTCATCATATAGAAACACTATCCATATCAATGTAGAATGCAACAATGAAACACCTTTAAACACATTAAATTACAACATGCTGACTATCTATACGAACCGTACCCAAATGACAGTTGTCTATTAACATTAAAAAAATATGCTAAGGAGTGACAATGACATTAAGCCATATGCATTCAATGAGAAATTAAAGCCATAAACATTTAATGAGATTTAATGCCATATTCATCTAAAGAGATTTAATTTCCATATGCCTTATCTTAATTAATGTCATTCAGATCCATTCAATGTAGTCGATGCCATTGCTAAACGATATCCTACAACAATACTTATTACTGCTAATTAAAATGGAGGGAATCTGTCCAACCAAAAATGCCAATTAGACACATTGTTAGGTAAAAGTAAAACTCAGTGGTAAGAATGTTGAAGCGTACAGTTAGCCGTCTAGCAAATGCTAATTTGATTTTCATCAAAGAAAAGCCCGATATCTGGCTGTCTAAAAAAATTAAGAGGTTGTTGTGTAAAGTAAACGTAAATTCCAATGTTGTAAAAGTACAGTGTAATTACACATTTGCGGTCAAAAATCGGAAGGCATGTCAAAATAAATCGGAATTACACATAGTTGTCAACAATCGAGACTCCTATCGAATATTACATGTGGTTGTACCTATTAAATATATTAAGAAGAAGAATTATTATAAGACAAGGCCGAAGTTTAAGCATAAATCGATGTTAGTAAACATTTAATCGCAACCATCATTACATTAAATTAGTGGCGAGTAAACATTCAATTGCAGCCATCATTTCATTTAAATCGCTCCTAGTAAACATTCAATTTCTATCTATTTGTACTATAATTCATTACCGCACAACATTTACTCAGTTGCCTAGGACTCGACTATCACATAGACAATAAATGACTCCCATGCACAGTGATATTCATGGCCATAACACAGTCAAAGTGCAACTATTGGATCGTTGTCAATTAGTAATTCAAGGGAAGATTGCAGAGATCCCCGCCAGGTTTTGGTGGCCAAAAATGCAGAGGTAGGTGTCACAGAAGTTACAAATCGTAGAGGTAATTATTAAAAAAAAATCAAGTTTACAAATGCAGAGATAAGGTGCTACAGCAATCCATGGGTAACTATCACAGAGGCAACAATTGAGATGTAGATTTTAATGGAGGATAGGCTAAAAATGTAGGGCCATAACCATCCTCACCTTGGGACAATCCAACCAATGCTGACACACTACAAGAACTGTCAACCAAATACGCTACACAAATATAGGGACAACGTTGTTACACCAGTTAAAATTTACGGTAAATAACAGAAGCTACTCCATTCGCTGAAATAAGATAATTTTGAGGTAAAATTACTCGGGAAGGTGCTATAAATTTTGTGATAAAAACATTGTCACATTAAATACCATTTCTTTTCACTTAAATGGAAATTAACAAACACACGGGCCCATTAGATATTCCTATTCCACTCCATGAGCATCCCTCTGTAAAAAAAAAAAACATCTTCAATGAATTTAAATGCATAGAAAAACATAAAAATCGCAGGGTTAAGATTTATCCATCAATGCATAAAAAAACAGTGTTATAATTATCCTTCAAAACATAAAATGTAGGGTTAATATTTTATCCATCAATGCATGAAAAAATAGAGTTATAATTATGCGTCAATACATAAAATGCAGGGTTAATATTTTATCCATCAATGCATAAAAACACAGAGTTATAATTATCCGTCAATACATAAAATGCAGGGTTAAATAAACACCTCAAGGAACAAGACCAACAATCATCCAAAGATGAAAAACATAGGTAGACAGATGATAGGAATATCCTTCGCTCATCATCCGCGCATAGAAAAGTAGGGCGTTGAGATCCATAGGTCTATTAACACCGAAGCGACGACCATAGATCAGGCTCTTGGCTAACTGCTAAGGCGCAGACTGATGAGTGAGGGTCAAAGGAAAAAATAACTGCAATAATTGCAATCAATAAACCTCAGGAAGATCAAGACATTAAGGGATCAAAGGCCATGGGGAATCAATCAACATCAAGCTAAGGCTATGGGGAAATTTCAGTCATCAACTAGAACGCTAAGACTAACATATTGTTTATTTGATTAAGCATAAAGCATACTAACAATCTACCACGCATAAATAAAGGAAGTGTATCATTGCCCAATCACCGGCTTTGAGTTGATGTGCCATGCGCTCTGTGAAAGTCCTGCTTGCCAACCAATGAGACTTCGTCGGTACCTCCTAGCGAATGCTAGGGGTACTCTTCTTCCCCGTTAGCCCCCTGAGTGCAAAGGGGCCATGTGCACTAACTACAGAATCAGCTAGCTCCCAGCTCACCTCGCAAGGCCGAGCTACCACTTCTCACCGAGCTCGGTATCCCAACTCCCACAAGCTAAGTCAGTCAAGTAGAGATTTATGCAGCGTAACGTTACCAAACAGGAGAGATCCATCATCATTTTCCTCCCTCCATTATGTAGAGTTTCGAAGTCCCTTACCTTCCCAAAATCCCATTTTATTTAATGTTTAATAAATTAATTCATAAAAATCCTCCCAGTACATGTGTCACCCATCCCCTTCATTCCTCCAAAAACTAATTTCTTTAATTCATTAATTACCCTTATTTCCCTCACACACCTAGAGTCATTCCTAGAATCGCTCCTAGGTGTCCCCAAATTCCCTTACATATTTTAATGACTTTCCCCTTTATTAATTTACTAGTTCAGTTTAATTTAGAAGGTTCTTTAATGCTAGATACCTTACTAAGTTAGACTTTCTGATTTTTCCTTGTGTTTCCCCTTTCTTTTTATGTTTCCTGCTTTTTCGAGTTTCCTAATTATTTTAGATTTCCCTCTTTCCCCTTTTTATTTAAAATAAAAAAGGCAAGTGCATAAACTTACCCTTTTTCCCTTTTTCTTTCTAATGAATAAATTTTTAATTAGCATAATAAGTAAAACAATTATTTCCCCTTTTTAAATTTTATCCCAGAAGATTTTATAAATCAATTTAATTTCTTACCCCCTTCTTGTCACAAGATTATTATTATTATTATTATTATTATAATATATATATATATGTATATATTAAATAGATAAAATTTTATGACCAGTAAAATTTAGACCTAGACCTTATTTTCCTAGGTTGGGCGACATTTTTTTTTTAAGGGAATGGTTTCAAATCTTCCTTAACACTTTATTTGTCCTAAAGACGTCTAGGTTTATCCAATTATTAAATAACCATGTGATGTGCCCTTCAAGACACACTAGGTTCTCCAAGGGTGCCACTCACCTCTTTCTGTTTCTCTTGTGCAACGTGCCCTTTAGGACGCACCACATGCTCCAAGGGTGCCACTCACCTCTTTCCATTTTTATTGTGCGACGTGCCCTTAAGGACACCCCACGTTCTCCAAGGGTGCCACTCACCTCTGGGCTCACTTGGTAGACGTCAAAAACCCCTAGAGTCAATACTCCGCTAGGTGATCTTGTGGGAGACTAAGGGACTCTAAGGAATAAGGCCCCTGCCTTATTGCGCACCCCTTAGAATCATCGTGAGAGACTATCGTAGTCGGCCCTCACGACATCGTGGGTTTCCTCAAACTAGGTAATTGTTAACCTACAATTTGAGCCACGGTGGAAGTGTTAGTAGGCTGTGGCAGGGTTGTTGTCCACACCTCTCCCTCAACATCTCTGGTAGTCCTGCATGACCCCACTACTCCACATGTGAGTCTAGTCAGAAATCTATCGTCAGCCTGCATCATCAATGAATCATGTCATAAATATATCCATAATCATATCATCTAATCAGATGCACTATATCTCATATAAAATAATCAAACCCCAATAGTTCACTCACTGACTCAATCCGGAGTCCAAGGGGTTCCATCGACGCCTCTGCATCCTCGAGGTCCAAAATCCTGCACACTCAGTAAAACCGATTCAATATCACATGTCTATGTTAATGTAGCAAAACAACATATCATTAGCCCATAATGCCTCATAATCAAAATCAAATGTTTAATAGTATAATAATCTAGATCACTTGCAAGAAAGTGTCCTCAAAGAATAAGTTCGCTCAGTGCACAAGAGAGAGATGTTACATACACCCCCTCTTGGTCTAAACTTCATCCTGAATTTTCACAGTATAAGTGATGAAATAATGTGTATCACAGTATCATAAGTCTATCTATCAAACAAAAATGGAAACTGTTGGCGCATCTCATATGTGTCCTCCCAGGTTGTCGAGTGTGGACTATAGTTGTCCAACTGGACCTTGACCTGATCCTCTGTTCGATGCCATAGCTTTTGAACGCGATGATCCAGGATGTGGATCGACTTAGCCATGAGAACACCCTCATCCGACACCCGCAAGGTGCTAGTGTCAAAACATGTGTAGGATCACAAATCATAAAGTCTCAAACAGAGACGTGAAATACATTGTGCATACGCCTAAAGAATCAGGCAAGGCTAGTCATTAGGCCATGGGCCTCTCCTTCCCACAGTCTAGTAGGATCCCATGAACCTAGGAGATAGTTTATCCCCTTTTTCAAACTTGATCGAACTCTTATGCGGTTTCAGCCGCAAAAATAGACGATTGCCACATCATAACTTTGGTCGACACGACGCACATCATCATAACTCTTATGTCGATCCTGTGCTTTCTTGATAATTTGTATTATAGTTTTCTTTTAATATTCCATTTATTGGATCACTTCTAGTCCCACCAGGACCCTATCCTCAAGCCGATCCCAACTCAAAGGCATCCGACATGGTCTCCCGTAAAGAAACTAGAAAGGCTCCATCTTAATGGTGCTTTGGTAATTGTTGTTATAAGCAAATTCTACCAGTGGCAAGAATTCCTCCCAGTGCTTTTGTTGGTCCATCATGTACATGCGCAACATGTCCTCCAAGGTCTGGTTCATTTGTTCGGTCTGTCGATCAGTCTTTGGGTGGTATGCAGTAATAAAATTAAGTTGGGTTCCCAAGGCCTCTTGGAAACTAGTCCAAAATCGTCCAGTAAACATCGATCCTTGATCAGATATAATCCTCTTAGGCACACCATGCAGCCTCACAATCTCACTGATGAAAAGTCTTTCTAGGTCAGGTGTCTAATACATCGGACACACAGGAATAAAATGAGCACTCTTCATCAGAGTGTCGACTGCTAATAGCATGTGACTGTAATAATCTTGTTGGGTGTCTATGTTCATCTTTTACCTGCTGACCTTCTAGACATTTGGCCACATAGTTGACTATGTCTTCCTTCATTCCCTTCAAGAAGAATAATGGTTTAAGGTCTACCCTTAGCTTTGTGACTCCCGGGTGAGCCATGTATACTTATCTATGAGCCTCGTTTAGGATCAAGCTCCTCAACTCATCGTTCGGTGTTACATAAATCCAATTTTTAAACCTCAATAATCCATTGTCATCAAACGTAAATCCTTCAAATCTTGGTACCATCATTGTGTTTTGTCTGATAAAACCTTCGACCTCTTTGTACCAGTCTTCGTCATGCTATAAATTTAGAATCTTTTCACATAGATTCGTCTGAAGAGGCAAAAACGAAAAGATGTGTGGTCTCTGACTCAATGCATCTGCCACTCGATTCATTGTTCCTTTTATGTAAGTAATCTCAAAGTCACACTCTCTAAGTAATTATGACCAATGCATAGATGATTTTAGGGGCGAAATTTCGCCCATGGGCGAAATTAAGGGGCCTCTAATTTTTTATTGGACGAATTTTTTGTATTAGAGTGATTTTTTTAAACTTATTTTATTAGCCCGTAATTTATTTTAAGGTAAAAATCGTGCACAAGGTTAGCCCATGTTTTTAGGAGGGATAGAGGGAAACAAATTATATTTAGCCCCCGAAATTTGGGGGAAAAAGCTTCCATTAGCCAAATTTCGCCCCCGATTTGTGGTAAGGGCAGTAAAATCGAGATTTATGGTTTAATTTCACCCTTGATTTTGTGATATGGGCAGTAAAATCGGGCTTTATGCTTTAATTTCGCCCCCGATTTTGGTATGGGCAGTGGGCACTGGAGATTTTTGGCCCTCCCACATAGTATAAATTATATGGGAATCGGATCTGAAATGCATTC
>ML800591.1:18466-83174 GCA_009831015.1 Picea engelmannii
AAATTTTATTGCCAGTAAAATTTAGACCTAGATCTTATTTTCCTAGGTTGGGTGACATTTTTTTTTTTGTTTAAGGGAAAGGTTTCAAATCTTCCTTAACACTTTATTTGTCCTAAAGACATCTAGGTTTATCCAATTATTAAATAACCATGTGACATGCCTTGAGGACGCACTAGGTGCTCCAAGGGTGCCACTCGCCTGACGCAAACCTCCGACCCTTGGCCAAAATCTGCACAGGATCATTCTCCCTTTGTATCCACAGAACCGAAATGGTTCTTTCGGCCCTCACTGGAACCCCAAAAATCCAATCCACAGGTCCTTTCCTGAAAAATACACCTACACAAACATGCACCAGGTGCGAGCTTTCACCTGCCCACGGCCTCCAGACACGACCGTGACCTTTTTCCAAAAAAGGAAAATTTTGGGTTTCGCGATTTCGCGAACCCTGGTGTCGCGTTCCTTGACTTTTCGACCCGCCGAATGCCGAAATAGGCTCAATGATGGTTTTCCCCTGGACAAACCTCAGTCCATGTGACCACTTTCCCCGTGGCCATAGCCCACACACGTCGCATTTCGCGACTTTGGGGTTTTCAACACTCTGTGCCCTGCTCCTTGTCTTCGAGATCCCCAAAATGTCGAACCCTGAAATGTTGAAATGGACAAAATCTGAGACCACAGCCCCACTCCAACAATACGTTGTGTTTCATGACTTCGAGAGTTTCAATGCAAAGCGCCCTCGGTTCCTTGTCCTCAGAACTTCCAAAATGTCGAACCTCGAAATGACGAAATGCCGAAATGCCAAAATGGGATTAACGGCTTTGGGTCCTCCATTAGCCTCCGAATTTTTTTGGTTTTTCACGTTTTGGGATTTCTTGATTCCAATTGCAACAGTTCTTGACCCTTCGAACTCCCGATATCCGAAATATCGAAGTATCGAACCCCAAAATGTCAAAATTCCACTTCAAAGGTGGAATCAACGACTATGAGCCTCCCCTAATCCGACGACTCGGATATTTTCGATATTTCATGGGTCAAGAGTCTCGAACTCTTACCCTTTACATCCCCAGTAGCCAAAATTCCAAAATCCCTTTTCAGGGATTTCCCCGAAACCTTGACTGTGTGCACTTTTTGGGACTTCAGAATTCGTGATTTCGCGAATCCACCGCTACCAATTCTTGGTCCTTCAACTTCCTGGGTCCCCAAACTCTGATGGCGCCTAGATCTATGCCACATACCCTCTTATTGGATGGTCAATATGATTTTGAGACTTTGACAAGTCCTTCCCTTTGCATATATGAGGGTTAAACCTCGTGCACCTTCTCCTGGATCTGATGGCTATCGGCGCCTTGCACTATATATGATAGCCCATACCTATTTTTCTTCTGCTGCACTTTCTTGTTGTTGCCTGGACACGAACTCAACAGTCCATATCTTCTCCTATCCAGCTAACCTAACGGCAGCTATAGCTCCCTCCTGAGCTTACGCTTTCTTCCTTCTCCTTGGAAGATTTTCGACACTCCAAAGGTCTCGGCCTTTGCTTCCTCTACGAAGCCTATAACTTTGGCTCTCGCCTGTGTTCTAAGGACGTTGTCCTTCTTGAGCTTTTTTGACTATGAAACCTTGAAGGGTTCCTCGACTTCTACACTCCTCTCGGCTATTTCCCTGTGCGTGAAGGCACTTTTCCTCCTGAGCTTCTGAACTTGAGACAAGTTCACTCTAAGTGCACTCCTTGCGCTTTCCTTGCTTGATGCACTCCTTGAAGAACTTCTACACACAACTGTGTTATCCATTCTGAGCTTATCCTGCTCAAACCTCTAAATGTCCCTTCCCCTTTCTCTCCCTAAAAGGATATAAGTGCCCTCTGGCAACTTATGCTCAAGCGCTCCTTGCTAGGCCTGCAGGGTGTTCAGGAACCCTGTGAAGGTCTCCTCCTATGACACTTCTCTTCTCTCTGAACTCAGAATAGATTTCTTTCTATGCACTATGTGTACTTGCTCGATGCCCTCCCGGCAGAGCTCTACAAAACCTACAGTGGTTCTGTCTTCTCAATGACCTCAAAATAGAGTTCTCTCTTCAATGCATCCAGTGCATTCACTCAATTCCCTCTTAGTAGAGATTCCACAAAATTCTTAGTAATTTTTTCTTCTATGTGCTTCTATGCACCTTTTGAATGCCCTCCTAGCAGAGCTTCTACAGAATTCCTCAATGATTCTAGTTTGTCCTATGCTCTCTTCTACACAGTCTCACCTCCAAGGTATTCAACAACCTTGATGATTCTCCTTGAGTCAGTGACTTCCTCTGGTGCGCCCTCCTGGAACGTCTCTGTCTAAAATTACGCAGAACTCAGAAGTGCACTCCTTGCACTGGCTTATAGAACCCGCAGTATTTTGTCATGCAACCTCTTGCATGAAGCATCAAAGAACCCAAACCTGGAATCAAAGAACTCATAGACAGTAAATTTTGTCTATCCCTGCAAATGCATACCTAACATACATCTACAGCATATCATCAACACATAAAGACAGTCATTCATGAACTCACAAACACATGAACAACAACATGCAGGAAAAACTGCTCTATTTTTATTAATCAAGAATACCTGATTATAATGTGTTTGATCTCGGACTGCAACAGAGTCTCGGCTCTCTTCCCTTCCTCTAAAAACTTACTACTAGATACAAAGAAGATCTTTTTTTTACAAAGAGGGGCTCCTCGAGCTCTTCCCTCCAAGCTACCTACTCTCATTAATTTACATTCAATTATATTAAATGGCAGTCTAGTCCAAATCGGATCTAGATCTCAGCCTTACAACCTATTTAAGGCAACCTTTTCTAAAGCCTGTGCATATGCATGGATTTTTTTCTCTACTAGCCTTATAATCATTTAATACAATTTCAAATTTTGAAAATTGAGAAGGTTGTGCCTCTCTCTCCCATCGAATGCACGCTTTGATTTGTTGGCTAGTTGGCGCACTGCTGGCTTGGAGCGATGCTCCTGCATCATACTCCTTTGCTGAAAAAAATTCATGAGCCCCTACTCATGAGATTCCTAGCATGGTTGTTGAAATCCACCTGGATCCCAAACAGTTTTCTAGAGTTGTCCATCTTCTCCACTGCTTTGCTACTTCTATTTCTTTTGTTGTTGTTGCTTCCCTGCTACTCTTGCAGGTCCCTTGTTGTTCAACTTCTCATTGTTGACCACTTCCTGTGCCAACTTCAACATCAGCCTTCTAATTTCCTCTATCACCTTGTCCATCTACTCCAATGGCTGGCTCTTCTTTTGCAGCCTACTCCACTGAACTTCTTCCCTGCAAATGAATAGATCAACTAGATCTCCCATGCCATCTTCTTCCTCTTTTGTGGCATTGATTTGCCACTCTGCTGCAAACTCCAATTCTGCAATCTTATCACTAAGTTGTTGTTCAGCTTCCTCCTCTGACAGCTTGAATGTCATCTCTCCTGCTGGCATATCTCTAGCTTCCTCTAGCTACTCCTCAGACTGGAATTCTCCTTCACCTGTTTTTGCATGCCTCTGCACCACAGTTATCATTTGTTCATCTCCCTGGTTGAATTTCTGAGCGATTCCTCAAAATGATCCTCTGCTAACATCTACATGACTGTCTCCTCATGGTATTCATCTACTGGTTCTGGATGGTTCAACCAATCCTCCATCATCTCCAACTCCATCTTCCATGGAGTGAGCATCTTATCTTCATGATCTTCTTCTGTTGTCATCTTCAGTGTTGCAGGTGTCTTTGTTTTAGCTACCTGGCTGAAATATTTAAGCCATTCTTCTGAATGCTCATCTTCTTCTCCTTTTGTTGGGGTATCTCCTAATGTCTTCCCCAATTCTTCTTTCATGAAAGTTTCTACTGGATTTCCTTCCTCCTTTGTTGCACCTTCATCCTGTGCATCAACCTCCACTCGGCTGCTTGGTATGGATACTCTTATCCCTCCAATCATCAGAAATCTCTTCTGATCTTCCTTCTCTGTCAAATCCTTTTGCTGATATGAACTCACCTCTGAGTTCATCTACTCTCCCTTTCCCACTTGGAAGTATGGGATTTCCTCTCTGCCCTGCTGGTAGTCTATGAGATCCTCCAACGATCTCATCTCATTACCCTCCTAGAAATATGAACTTTTTGTTCTGCCCTCCTGGCAGTCTTTGAGATTATCCTGTGACCTCTTCTTACTGCCCACCTGGAAAATTGAAAATTCCTCACTGCCTGCTTGGCAGACTCTGAGATCTACCAGTGATCTCTTCTCCTCATCGTCACTGATATTTCTCCCAGCTTTTGGTTCACACACATGAACCACTTCTTCTTCAACCTTGAGGTCTTCCACATACCTAAGCCACCTTCTCAACAGTATCCACTGTCTTTGGGCCAATAACTCCTTGACTGACCATTTCACTTTCATTTTCGTGGGCCATTCATATACCCATCACGATTTTGCATCCTGCTGCATTCGAAATGCAAGCTCCTCCGTCCTCACTCTTATCTTAGAAAGTTATTTATCCATCTCAGCCTTGCTCAACTGCTACTAATGGTTCTTCTTTCCACCACATCCATGGCCTTCAATAGCCATCTTCCTGTTCATGTTTTCCCTCCTGGAAAACTTATTGTTGTCACTCTGCAACCATGAGTGCTTCCAGCTTTCCCTATAGTCCACCTTACTGTCTTTTGATTGTTGCACACCTGAAAAAATCTCTACAGAGCTTCAAAACTATGTCTCTTTCTCTTCGCCCTCGTTCTGCCTGCAGTATTCAGACAGAATCAAGCTTTGATACCAACTTGACGCAGACCTCTGACCCTCAGCCAAGATCCGCACAGGACCATTCCCCCTTCAAATCTGTAGAACCGAAATGGTTCTTTCGGCCCTCACTAGAACCCCATGAATTCAATCCACAGGTCCTTTCCCGAAAACCCCACCTGCACAAACATGCACCAGGTGTGATATTTCACCTACACACAGCCTCCAGACATGACCGCGACCTTTTTTCGAGAAAGGAAAATTTCAGGTTTCGCGATTTCGTGAACCCTGGCATTGAGTTCCTCGAATTTTCGACCCCCTGAATGCCGAAAATATGAAATGCCGAAATAGGCTCAATGATGGTTAGACCTTGGCCAAACCTCAGTCCATGTGACCACTTTCCCCATGACCATAGCCCACACACATCGCGTTTCACGACTTCGGGGTTTTCAACACTCTGTGCCCCACTCCTTGTCTTTGGGATCCCTGAAATGATGAACCCAGAAATGCCAAAATGGCCAAAATCTGAGACCGTAGCCCCACTCCAAAAATACGTCATGTTTGTGACTTCGGGAGTTTCAACGCAAAGTCCCCCCGATTCCTTTTCCTCAAAATTTCCGAAATGTCAAACCCCGAAATGTCGAAATGTCGATCTCTGAAATGCCAAAATGTCGAAATGGGATTAACAGCTTAGGGTCCTCCCTTAGCCTCCAAATGTTTTCAGGTTTTCACGTTTCGATATTTCATGATTCTGGTTGCAACAGTTCTTGACCCTTCGAACTCCCGGTAGCCGAAATACCGAAGTATCGAACCCCGAAATGTTGAAATTCCACTTCAAAGTTGGGATCAATGGCTATGAGCCTCCCTGATTCGATGGCTCAGATATTTTTAGGATTTCATGGGTCAAGAGTCCCAAACTCTTACCCTTTACATCCTTGGTAGCTGAAATGCCAAAATCTCCTTTCAGGGATTTCCCCAAAACCTTCACTATGTGCACTTTTTGGGACTTCGAAATTCGCAATTTCGCGAATCCGCCGCAACCAATTCTTAGTCCTTCAACTTCCCAGGTGTCGAAACTCCGACGATTCCCAGATCTCTACCATGTGCCCTCCTATTGGATGGTCAATATGCTTTCGATACTTTGACAAGTCCTTCCCTTTGCATATGCAAGGGTTAAACCGCATGCATCTTCTTCTAGATCCGATGGTTATCGGCTCCCTGCACTAGATCTGATGACCCAGACCTTTTTTTCTTCCACTGCACTTTCCTGCTACTGCCTAGACATGAAATCAATGGTCCAGATCTTCTCCTATCCAGCTGACCTAATGAAAGCTTTAGCTCCCTCCTGAGCTTACACTTTCTTCCTTCTCCTTGGAATATTTATGATGCCCCAAAGGCCTCAGCCTTTACTTCCTCTGCAAAGCCTGTAACTTTGGCTCCTGCCTGTGTTCTAAGGATTATATCCTTCCTGAGCTTTGTCGACTATGAAACCTTGAAGGGTTCCTTGACTTCTACACTCCTCTTGGCTATTTCCCTATGCACGAAGGCACTTTTCCTCCTGAGCTTCTGAACTTGAGACAAGTTCACTCTGAGCGCACTCCTTGCACTTTCCTTGCTTGATGTACTCCTTGTAGAACTTCTGAACACAATTGTGTTATCCTTCCTAAGCTTATCCTACTCATACCTCTAAATGTCTCTACCCCTCTCTCTCCTTGAAAGGATATAAGTGCCCTCTGGCAACTTATGTTCAAGTGGTCCTTGCTGGGCTTGCAGGGCGTTTAGGAACCCTGTGAAGGTCTCCTCCTGTGACACTTTTCTTATCTCTGAACTCATAATAGAGTTCCTTCTATGCACTCTATGTACTCTCTCAATGCCCTCTTGACAGAGCTCCACAAAACCTATAGTGGTTTTGTCTTCTCAACAAACTCGAAATAGAGTTCTCTCTCCAATGCATCCAGTGCATTCGCTCAATGCCCTCTTGCAAAGCTTCCACATAATTCTTAGTAATTTTTTCTTCTTTGTGCTTCTATGCACCTGCTCAATTCCCTCCTGGAAGAGCTTCTACAGAATCCCTCAATGATTTTGGTCTGTCCTATGCTCTCTTCTACACAGTCTTACCTCCAAGGTATTCAGCAACCTTGAGGATTCTTCTTGAGTCAGTGACTTCCTCTGGTGTAGCCTCCTGGCATGTCTCTGTCTGAAATTCCGCAGAACTCGGAAGTTCACTCCTTGCACTGGCTTACAGAACCCACAGTATTTTGTCATGCAACCTCTTGCATGAAGCCTCAAAGAACCCAAACCTGGAATCAAAGAAATCACAGACAATAAATTATGTCTATCCCTGCAAATGCATACCTAACATACATCTACAACATATCATCAACACATAAAGACATTCATTCATGAACTCACAAACACATAAACAACAACATGCAGGAAAAACTGCTCTGTTTGTATTAATCAAGAATGCCTGATTACAATGTGTTTGAGCTCAGACTATAACAGAGTCTCGGCTCTCTTCTCTTCCTCTAAAAACTTACTACTAGATACAAAGATGATCTTTTTTTTACAAACAGGGGCTCCTCGAGCTCTTCCCTCCAAGCTACCTACTCTCATTAATTTACATTCAATTATGTTGAATGGATGTCTAGTCCGAATTGGATCTAGATCTCATCCTTACAACCTATTTAAGGCAACCTTTTCTAAAGCCTGAGCATATAAATGGACTTTTGGATTTACCAGCCTTACAATCATTTAATACAATTTCAAAATTTGAAAATCAAGAAGGTTGCGTCTCTCTCTCCCATCGAATGCGCGCTTTGATGTGTTGGTTGGTTGGCATGCTACTGGCTTGGAGTGATGGTCCTGCATCATCACCTCTTTCTGTTTCTCTTGTGCGACATTCCCTTCAGGACGCACCACATGCTCCAAGGGTGCCACTCACCTCTTTCCATTTTTCTTGCATGACATGCCCTTCAAGACGCACCACGCGATCCAAGGGTTCCACTCACCTCTTTACTGACTTGGTAGACATCAAAAACCCCTGGAGTCAATACTTCACTAGGTGATCTTGTGGGAGGCTAAGGGCCTCTAAGGAATAAGCCCCCTGCCTTATTTCACGCCCCTTAGAATCATCATGAGCAACTATCGTAGTCGACCCTCATGGCATCGTGGGTTTCCTCAAACTAGGTAATTGTTAGCCTACAATTTGAGCCACAGTGGGAGTGCTAGTAGGCTGTGGCAGGGATACTATCCACACCTCTTCCTCAACATCTCTGGTAGTCTTTCATGACCCCACTACTCCACATGTGAGTCTGTTCAACAATCTATCGTCAGCCTGCATCATCAACGAATCATGTCATAAATATATCCATAATCATATCATCTAATCAGATGCACTATATCTCATATAAAACAATCAAACCCCAATAGTTCACTCGCTGACTTGATCCAGAGTCCAAGGGGTTCCATCGATGCCTCTACATCCTCGAGGTCCAAAATCCTTCACAGTCAGTAAAACCGAGTCAATATCACATGCCTATGTCAATGCAACAAAACAACATGTCATCAGCCCATAACGTCTCATAATCAAAATCAAATGTTTAATAGTATAATAATCTGGATCACTTGCAAGAAAGTGTCCTCAAAGAATACATTCACTCCGTGTGCAAGAGAAAGATTTTACATACACCCCTCTTGTTCTAAACTTCATCCCAAAGTTTCATGGTACAAGTGCCGAAATAATGTGTATCATAGTATCATAAGTCTATCTATCAAACAAAAATGGAAATTGTTGGCACATATCATATGCATCCTCCCAGGTTGTCGAGTGCGGACTATAGTTGTCCAACTAGACCTTGACATGATCCTTCGTTCAATGCCATAGATGTGGAATGCGATGATCCAGGATGCGGATCAGCTCAGCCGTGAGTGCACCCTCATCCGACACCCACAAGGTGCTCAAGTCAAAACATGTGTAGGATCACTAATAATAAAGTCTCAAACAGAGACATCAAAGACATTGTGTATACACCTCAAGAATCAGGCAAGGCTAGTCATTAGGCCATGGGCCTCTCCTTCCCATAGTCCAGTAGGATCCCAGGAACCTAGGAGACAGTTTATCCCCTTTTCCAAACTTGATCGAACTCTTATGCAGTTTCAGCCGCAAAAATAGACGAATGCCACATCATAACTACGGTCGACACGACGTGCATCGTCATAACTCTTATGTTGATCCTGTGCTCTCTTGATAATTTGTATTGTAGTTTTCATTTAATATTCCATTTATTGGATCACTTATGGTCCCACCAAGACCCTATCCTCAAGCCAATCCCAACTCAAAGGCGTCTGACACGCTCGCCCATAAAGAAACTCGAAAGGCACCATCTTAATGGTGCTTTGGTAACTATTGTTATAAGAAAATTCTACCAGTGGCAAGAATTCCTCCCAATGCTTTTTTTGGTCCATCATGTACATGCGCAACATGTCCTCCAAGGTTTGTTTCTTTCATTCAGTCTGTTGGTCAGTCTTTTGGTGGTATGAAGTACTAAAATTAAGTTGGGTTCCCAAGGCCTCTTGGAAACTAGTCCAAAATCATCTAGTAAACATCGACCCTCGATCAGATATAATCCTCTTAGGAACGCCATGCAGCCTCACAATCTCACTGATGAAAACTCTAGCTAGGTCAGGTGCCTGATACGTCGGACACACAGGAATAAAATGAGCACTCTTCATCAAACTGTTGACTACTACAAAAACTAATTCATTCCTCCTTGTTGTCAATGGCAATCTAACAATAAAATCCATCGTAATAACCTCTCATTTCAATTCTGGAATAGCGTGCAGCTGTAATAATCTTGTTGGGTGTCTATGTTCATCTTTTACCTGCTGACCTTCTAGACATCTCGCCACATAGTTTACTATGTCTTCATTCATTCCCTTCAATAAGAATAATGGTTTAAGGTCCGCCCTTAGCTTCGTGACTCTCGGCTGAGCCATGTATACTTATATATGAGCCTCTCTTAGGATCAATATCCTCAACTCATCGTTCGGTGGTACATAAATCCGATTTTTAAACCTCAATAATCCATCGTCGTCAAATGTAAATCCTTCAAATCTTGGTACCATCATTGTGTTTTGTCTGACAAAACCCTCAACCTCTTTGTACCAGTCTTCGTCATGCTATAAATTTAGAATATTTTCACATATATTCGTTTGAAGAGGAAACACCGAAAAGATGCGTGGTCTCCAACTCAATGCATCTGCCACTCGGTTCATTTTTCCTTTTATGTAAGTAATCTCAAAGTCGTACTCTCTAAGTAATTCTGACCAACGTCGTTGTCTTGCATTCAGGTAACTTTGCGTAAAGATGTGTTGTAGTCCATAGTGGTCTATCTTAAGTTCAATTTTTCATCCAACAAGGTAGTGTCTCCAAACCTTCAAGGCATATACCATGGCTAACAACTCCAAATCGTTCGTTGTGTAGTTCTCCTCATGCCTTCTTAGTTTCCTCGAGATATAAGTGATCACTCGATCGTCTTACATCAAGACTCCGCCCAAGCCTTCCTTGGATGCGTCAGTGCATACCAAGAATTCAGCTTCCATGTCCGGGACTTTTAGTATTGGTGTTGTTGTCAACAGCTCCTTGGGGCTCCGAAAATATTCCACACATTTCTCGATCCAAACAAAATTCTTGTTCTTCTTCTGCAGCTCCATGATCAGATTTTCTATCTTCGAAAATCCCTCGATGAACTATCGATAGTATCCTACTAGACCCATGAAGCTACGTACTTCTAGGACATTCGTTGGCATAGTACATTCCATAATAGCCTCGACCTTTACCGGATCCATGGCAATACCTTCGTCGGAGATGACATGCCCTAAGTAGGGAATCTTTGATTTTATAAATTGAGAATTTGGTCAACTTCCCATACAATTTGTGCTCTTGCATACATTGTATTACCTCGTGCAAGTGTTCATCATGCTTCTTCGTCGCTCGAGAGAAAATCAAAATATCGTCTATGAATACTTGGATGAACTTGTCCAAATACTATTGGAACCCCCGTTCATTAAACTCAAAAATACCCCTGGGTCATTTATCATTCCATAAGGTAAAACAGTAAACTCGTAATGTCCAAACCTCATCTTAAAGGTCGTTTTAGGGACATCATCCTCCTTGATCCATAACTGGTGATACCCTAATTGCAAATAGATCTTTTAGTAAATTGTTGCACCCTTCATCTGATCAAATAGATCATCAATCCTTGGAAATGGATATTGATTCTTGATCGTTTCCTTGTTCAATTGACAATAGTCAATGCAGATCCTCCATGATCCATCCTTCTTTTGTATGAAAATAATAGGCGCACCCCACGGTGACACACTTGAACGTATCAATCCTAGGTCCAGCAACTCCTTCAGTTGCATTCTCAACTCCTATAACTCCAGGGTCGACATCTGATAAGGTGTTCTAGCTACCAGTTCAGTCCCCAGTTATAGGTCTATATTAAACTCCAATTCCCTCTCCGGTGGCATCCTAGGTAATTCCTCCGGAAAGACGTCTGCAAACTCTCTCACCACCGGAAGGTGTTATATATCGTCTGCTACTCCCTTCTCGTTTAATGCAAGGATCACATAAATCTTTCATCCCTTGTGCATGCTCTTCTGTAGCTGCAAGGAAGAGATGAACCTCATGGAAACTCCCTGGTCCTGTCATACAATAATGTGTCTTTGTCCTTCATCATCGACCAATCTCAACCATTTCGTCTTACAGTTGAGTATCGCCTCATGCGATTCCAACCAGTCCATATTGATTACGACATCATAAGATCCTAAGATCATGACCTATAGGTTGGCCCTAGTGATAGACTTTCCTAGGTTAAGGGTACAACCCGTAACCCTTCCTCTAACCTTCTGGTTGGCTCCCAAAGCTATCTCTACAAAGCTAAACTCAACCTATTCAATTGACTTACCCTTAATCATTTTTAGCATTGCATGAAAGATGAAACTCTCGGTAGCACTGGGATCTATCAAATGTAAGGGTATGGTCAGCGATGATACCTGACATCTTTATCATAGTCGATTGTTTCTCTGCCAGGTGGTCAATCACCACTGCATGAATTCGATGGGCGAAGTGTGAAGCACAACGCCTTTCTCTACAACCGTGCCTCGACGGCACAGCCTTCGACGACACTTGTGGACTCAATATTTCAACTCTCTCGAGTTCTCGATGGATACTAATGATACCTGCTAGGGCGCGTTGTGGACCCTCAGGGGTACAGATGCCCTGGCCTCATCTCAGTACCGATGGTGAATCAAGGCCCCTTTGACATTACCTGGAAGGGCCTTGTCAGACCATAATCATCCCTTACAACAAGTGAATCTAGCGCAAGGACTTTCTCTTCCCCTTGGGGATTCGACTCCGAGGGTGCAGGAACTTCTAGAGGCATCACACCTCCCTCCATGGCACCACGTTGCGAAACTTTGAGGCATCCTCTAAATGCGATCGCCACATGGACACGTTAATTTTTTTAAATAACGCAAGGGTTAATACTCACGGGTTTACTGCAGTGGAAATCCTTGCGATCTATAGTCAAAGGGTTGAACCCGCTCTGATACCATATGTAACGACCCTCATCATTACATCTACAAGAGAAGCAAAAGTGCTAAAAAAAAAATTGTTTTTGGGCATGTAGGCGACAAAAACAACAATTTAACCACACTACTGACAACAAACACAAGCAGGCCATCCAGGAAACATGCACTATGACACCCCGCATAGGCACAAGGGAAACTGGTTGAAACATGCATAGAACACAAGGAGGAATGACTACCCGCCCGACACAAACAAGACATGCCTACAAGATAAGGGAAAACATCCCCCTCCCAACACAATGGACTTGATGAACAAGACTAGAAACTCAAGGCACGTGAACCAAACACATGAAGGCGTTCCACCCGTGCACCTAAAGCAACTTGCAACGCTCGTCAACACTCGCACAGAATACATTGACTCTGGCCAAGTTATCAATCATCGCTATCCAATAAGGTGAACCATGATCCCCTCATCAAGAATAATGCCGTACCTAGGTGAAAGACACATCAATAAAATTGGTGCAACAATCCTAACGGGACCAAGGATTCAAGAAAATCCAGCGCACTAGGAGGTGAAGCAATTGACACAATACTGCACCCACACCCCAACAAAACATTGATGAGACACAAGAGGACAACTACCAGGGATGACACAAGATGATACCTGACTCTGTCAACCACCCAACCCCAAGGGAAGTTGTCCAAACAAAAATTCCAATTGGACACATTGTCGGGTAAAAGTAAAACTCAGGGGTAAGAACGTCGAATCATATAGTTATCCGTCTAGAAAATGCTAATTCAATTACCATCAAAGCAGAGTCCAATATCTGGCTATCTAAAAAAAGTAAGAGGTTGTTGTGTAAAGTAAACGTAAATTCCAATGTTGTAAAACTATGGTGTAATTACACATTGGCAGTCAAAAATCAGAAGGTCTGTCAAAATAAATCGGAATTACACATAGTTTTCAACAGTCGAGAGCATTG
Organism: Picea engelmannii; assembly: GCA_009831015.1. NCBI lineage: Eukaryota > Viridiplantae > Streptophyta > Pinopsida > Pinales > Pinaceae > Picea > Picea engelmannii. The sequence goes on from ML800591.1 coordinate 31,794, forward strand.
TCGAATATTACATGTGGTTTTACCTATTAAATATATTAAGAAGCATAATTATTATAAGACAAGGCTGAAGTTTAAATATAAATCGATGTCAGTAAACATTTAATCGCAACCATCATTACATTAAATTAGTGGCCAGTAAACATTCAATTGCAGCCATCATTTCATTTAAATCACTCCCAGTAAACATTCAAATTCTATCTGTTTATTCTATAAGTCATTACCTCACAACATTTCCTCAGTCGCCTAGGGATCGACTATCACACAAACAATAAACGCCTCCCATGCACAGTCATATTCGCGGACATAACACAGTTAGAGTGAAACTATCATATCGTTGTCAATCGGTAATTCAAGGGAAGATTGCGGAGATCTCCACCGGGTTTTGGTGGCCAAAAACCCATAGGTAGGTTTCACGACAGTTACAAATCACAGAGGTAAGTATTAAAACAAATTCAAGTCTACAAACACAGAGGTAAGGTGCTACAAAAATCCGTGGGTAACTATCGCAAAGGTAACAATTGAGATGTAGATTTTAAAGGATAAAAACACAGGGCCACAACCATCCTCACCCCAGGCCAATCCAACCAATGATGACACACTACAAGTGTTGTCAACCAAATACACTACACAAATATAGGGAAAATGTTGTTACACCAGTTAAAATTCACGGTAAATAACATAAGCTACTCCATTCGTTGAACTAAGATAATTTCAAGGTAAAATTATTGGGGAAGGCATTGTAAATTCTGTGATAAAAACATTGTCACATTAAATACCGTTTATTTTCACTTAACTGGAAATTAACAATACATAGGCCCATTAGATATTCCTATTCCACTCCATGAGCATCCCTCCATAAAAAAAATGTCTTCCATGAATTTAAATGCATAGAAAAACATAAAAACCGCAGGGTTGAGATTTATCCATCAATGCATAAAAACATAGCGTTCTAATTATCCTTCAAAACATAAAACATAGGGTTAAGATTTTATCCATCAATGCATAAAAACACAGAGTTATAATTGTGGGTCAATACATAAAATGCAGGGTTAATATTTTATCCATCAATGCATAAAAACACAGAGTTATAATTATCTGTCAATACATAAAATGCAGAGTTAAATAAACGCCTCAAGGCGCAAGACCAACAATCATCCAAATATGAACATAGGTAGAAAAATGACAAGAACATCCTTCACTCATCATCCACACACAGAAAAGTAGGGCGCTAAGATCCATATCTTTGTTAACGCCGAAGTGACAACCGTAGATTAGGCTCCTGGCTGATTGGTAAGGCGCAGACTGATGAGCAAGGGACGAAGGAAAAAATAACCGCAATCATCACAATCAATAAACCTTATAAAAATCAAGACATACAAGGATTGAAGGCCATGGGGAATCAATCAACATCAAGCTAAGGCTATGGGGAAATTTCAGTCATCAACTAGAACGCTAAGACTAACATATTCTTTATTTGATTAAGCATAAAGCATACTAACAATCTACCATGCAGAAATAAAGCAAGCGTATTGTTGCCCAATCACCGCTCTGAGTTGATGTCCCGCGCGCTCTGTGCAAGTCTCACTTGCCGACCGATGAGACTTCGTCAGTGTTAACACTCTATAATTTATCACGCTGAGGGAGATATTGGCAGAGGTAACTATTTCAGCCGCTTGGAGTTTTGGATCTAGACCTCCAAGACTCAGAGAGGGCTCTCTCTATTCTCTTTAACTTGGTTTGTATGGGATAGATGTTAGGATAGCTATGAAAGTATGGGGTTGGAGTTTTTGAAATATTTAGATGAGGGTTTGGTTGACAAGTTTCTCAGATCACCATTGGGCTATGGGGTCTGTTTATAAGGTAAGGATCAGCTCAGATCTAGAGGTAAATGTCTCCACAGGGAAAGACAGTAACAATTGTTGGTTCATCTTAGATTTAGTGCAGAAGAATGGGGAGAAAAGGGAGAGATCCACTTAAGAGAGGAGCATTTAAGAATTCCTTTGTAAAGATTCAGATGAATAACATATAGATTATTGAAAAATTGGACAAAGAGTATGCATACATAAATTCTTCTCCATTACTCTCTTTCAATAATAATAAATGAAAGTGTGTGAATGACAACAAAAAGATAACTAAAAACAGAAAAGAAGCACACCACCAATGCTCCTACACAAGAATCTTGTAAAATGCACTTCTCTATTACTGGTTAATCATTCAAAAAGTACAAACAAAACCTCCTGAAATAGCAAGGCCTACAGTCCACCAAAAACAAATCAACCCCTTCACAGGTTGAACCCCCTGTAGATCCAATTCATCCAATATATGACAGTTTATGGCCACATTAGATCCCTATGAGTTGAACTCCTGCAGCCTACAATAGTGGATATGTTCCTATCTTTTGGCTGATGTTTTAAATGCTAGGATCTTGGGATCTCTACTTCATTCCAAAAATAGGAAACAATTAAAAAACCAAAATGACACATGTAAATTGTCTTCGAACTGCTATAGCTAATGAAATCAAAATTCCTTGAAATCTGGAATGTTGGAGCTTCCATTTGTATTTTTCGAGTTTTTCCTTTAGAGCCTGGAATTTCTCTGCCACATGTGACTACTTCATAAAATTGATGACAAGTGTAATAGATTGACAACTGTGTATAAGCCTAATATTTTGTTCGCTGCCAATGTCTCTTGCTCCTTCTTAACCACTCGGACAAATCCCTTTGATCGTTGATCTACTCATTCAAATGCCTATGCCATCTGTCGACGAGATGCTTAAAGGTTGCCTAGATATGCTCCTTAAAACCTGGTGATCCTGAAATCATGGGATTGAATGACCCCATCTCCACCAAATTGATTTGGAATATCCTCCTTGGGATGTTTAATTTCACCATGCAGCCTCAATAAATTTTTCCTTTAGATTCGGTCACTTGTCATTCTCAGATTCTTCAAGTAGAATTCATTGGGCTCCTATAATGCTTAACCATAATTTGAATTCCCAGATATGTTCCCTGCAAATTTGGAATCACTAATCAAATGCCCTGCTGGAAAGTGCCACTTGTGCTCGAGCATTACTGGCATTTGGCATATGTTGTGGACTCTTATTTTTTGTGGTGTGGCTTTGACCCTCGACACCTTTTGTAAAATCAATAGAAATATCCCACTTTGAATGCATCATATTCACTGTTCTCAGCTCGAAAATATAGCTTAATCATGTAAGCAAATAGAATTTCCAATCCTCTCATCACCTCAAACCTTCCAACTATCAACACAAATTAATGCCATCGACACTCAGGCACATGGCCTTCATGGTTAAATTTACACCTAGAATAAGTTAAAACGCTTCCAGGCTTCGATCTTTTGACTGCCACCAAGTGCTCAATCGTGGTTGTCAACTGTAAACTTGACATAAAAATTGCCACTTGGAAATTGAGCCTAGTGTTTAATATTCTCCCATGAGTTCCTCGATATATAGACAACAACACTTGGCATTGGGATTTTAGAATTTTGCACCATTTTTATTTACCTAGTGGGATATATCCCACATCGTTGGGGAAGGTGGGATGGCTGAGATCAATGCTAGCCTTGGAAACACGGTGACTAATGTAACCTATTGCACCAATTAGGAGTATATTGTTGTTGCTTCCCATGTCAACCTTTGCAAAACCTTCCTTGAAGGGCTCTGGCGGATTCTTCAAAATAAATGTAGTCAGCTCGTCCCTCATATCAACATCGAAAATATGTCCATATGCAGCACACTTTAGTGAAATCATTTGTGTTTTTGATATAAGGATTTTTGTCGCAGGATTGCCACATCCATAGTATTGCACATACTTCTTAATAAAAATCACCAATAGAGCCACAAGTTTTGAATTATCATGAGCACCATTGACAAGAGCAATCCTATTTTTTTTATCAAACTTTTGATTGCGCACCCATTTTCACAGCCGAAATATTTTGTTGTATAAGAAGGGGTCTGGAAAAATCTTTAGCCACATCTACCATATTGACAAGATTTGTCTTTATGCCATTACCTCACGGCTTCTGTGAGTGTTCAAGGCTTCTTTGGTTATGGTCATCTTTCATGTACAGTACCAGAGACTTCAATTTTCTGTGTAGAAGGTTTTGTTTCATCATCTAGAGTAGTGGCTAACTCTGCCATGGTTTCCAATCCTAGGTGCTTTGGAGTTGAATTTTGTGAATCTTTCATTTTTAATCTTAGGGGCTTGAGCTGTCTGTATAGCTTGGTATTCTCCTTCATCAACATCTTGTTCCTATTGGTGAAAACTCTGTGGCTTATCATAGTAGGTGAAACACCCTGCTTCTTTGAAGAAATCACATATCTCAGGATGAGCCTCGAGATACCAGGTGCCATTCAACTCTATCCTCAACGTCGGTCCCACCTTTTTCATGAATTGAACTTGATCTGTTCCTGTATCTACAAATTATGACACTTTCGGTCTAGGGGAGACAGTCAGCACAATGTTAGGGAGAAAAATGGATCCGAGGCAAGTTAATTGGCATAAAAAGTGAAAAGACTTGGGCTTTTGTATAACGGAAATGAAGAATGACAATCTGTTTGGATATAATCCCGAAATCAGAGGGATTTTCGAATACTCAGATTAAATGGGCAATTATTAACTGAAACTCCTTTTAAAATTGAAATCGGATGGCCTATGTGAAGTTTTAAATCAGTTAGGTGAAACTAAATCAGTCATAAAATTTTGTGTATGCAAAGTTTTGATGTGAAATGACAGGTGGAGTCTTAACAGGTACCACAGTGCATTAAATCTAGATTTAACATACTAAGAGTAATCATACCACCTTTTCATCGCCATTTCGCTTAACTTTCAGTGGTTAGCCTTCCATCATTATGCCAATTGACATCTGGATCGTGCGAAAATGCAGGCTCTGATCTTTCCAAGCTTACATGTTTTCAGTGGTTAATCGAGCTTTGCTTTTCTCTTTTAACTGCCGAAAGCCCCAGTTTTCTGTGGTTAATGAACACCTACGAGTTCGCCTAAACCACTGAAACCTGTAGCCTCCCCTAAAATTGACAAACTTGACTATGCTATTTTAGGAGATAACACTGTCACTATATTCTGTCAATGTTTTGCATTTTCACTATGCACCATGAGGAAATTGCATTTTTCCCAAAATAAATATCAGTCAGAATATTGATTTCCCTATAAATTATAGGGTCCTAACATAGGCTCCACCTGGGGAAGATAGCTCTGAAGGAGATGTCTAGAACCGTTGAATTCTGGGAATTTGATAGTCAGTGCCTTGTTCATTCTGCAATGGAATCCAATTTATGAACTGAAAACTGAAAATTAAAATGAGAACTAACGACTGAAACTTTGTGCTACAAATTTTAAAACTGAGAATTCTGTACATCAGAGATCTGATGGTTGAATTGCAATCTGAAAAATGTTGAACTGAAGAAATACTTGGAAAATGCTCAAAGTACTGAGCTTATTTGTGCACATCTACCTACCCTACTTTGATAACAGTTCTTGCTCAATCAGGTAATGAAAAAGTGCCAATGAATCCAACCCAACAGTTGATCCCATGATTGGGCTTCCTTATCATGTTTGATGAAAATCAAAACTGAGATATGTAATGGCAACTGATGATGGCTCGGGTCCTTGCAGAAAAAACATGATTGAACAATTATACTGAAGAGGAGCTCCATATAATTTGCAACCGGGTCAATAAATATATGATCTATTTGTTGATTCCCCAGGTACTCATTTAGCATTTTAACATGGATGAGTTTTCCACTCGTATCCTCGATATTAGACCATGATTGCAACTATTCAATTTTAGACTTATGCTTGCAAACAAAATATTCATCAATCAGAAAATCGAAAGACAATACAATATCTTTTGGTTTTGGAGATGTAAGATTCTCATAAAATTGTTTTGGATGTTGGAAACTGTATGACTGAATCTGAGTATTCAAGAGCTCAATATCCTTTTCAAGTTTTTCACCAAATAGCTCGAGAACACAAATTTTAATTTCATGAGAAAATTTTCTCGATTTCCAACAATGAAACACGGTTTTTAACAAAACTTCATCAATTTGAAAATCTGCTAACTCATCCCTGAATTATTTTATAGATTCATAAGATATAGTATTTTCCACATACCTTGTCATCTCGAATCATCATCAATGTTCTGAAATCTGGATCTGTTGGTAGTGAAGTCGCTCGTGAACTTTGAAGCTTGGGATCTTGAACGATGGAGTCTCTAGGTGAATGGTACAACCTTCCCGTGTTTGTCTTCTATTCACCATCAGAAGTCAAATCTGAACTTGAGGTGAACTTCTAGAGAATGTTCCCCAGTGGATTCACCAAAATGTTAACGCTCTGTAATTTCTCAGGTTGAGGGAGAAATTGACAGAGGTAATTGTTTCAACCGCTTGGAGTCTTGGATATAGCCCTCCAAGACTCAGAGAGGGCTCTCTCTATTCACTTTAACTTGGTTTGTATGGGATAGATGTTAGGATAGCTATGAAAGTATGGGGTCAGATCTTTTGAAATATTTAGATGAGGGTTTGGTTGACAAGTTACTCAGATCACCATTGGGCTATGGGGTCTGTTTATAAGGTAAGTATCAGCTCAGATCTAGAGGTAAATGTCTCCACAGGGAAAGATAGTAACAACTGTTGGATCATCTTAGATTTAGTGTGGATGAATGGGGTGAAAAGGGAGAGATCCACTGAATAGAGGAGCAATTAAGAATTCCTTTGTAAATCTTCAGATGAATAACATATAGATTATTGAAAAATTAGACAAAGAGTATGCATACATAAATTCTTCTCCATTACTCTCTTTCAATAATAAGAAATGAAAGTGTGTGAATGACGACAAAAAGATAACTAAAAACAGAAAAGAAGCACACCACCAATGCTCCTACACAAGAATCTTGTAAAATGCACTTCTCTATTACTGGTTAATCATTCAAAAAGTATAGACAAAACCTCCTGAAATAGCAAGGCCTACAGTCCACCAAAAACAAATCAACCCCCTCACAAGTCGAACCCCCTGTACATCCAATTCATCCAATATATAACTGTTTATGGCCACATTAGATCCCTATGAGTTGAACTCCTACAGCCTACAATAGTGGATATGTTCCTATCTTTTGGCTGATGTTTTAAATGCTAGGAGCTTGGGATCTCTACTTCATTCCAAAAATAGAAAAAAAATTAAAAACCAAAATGACACATGTAAATTGTCTTTGAACTGCTATAGCTAATGAAATCGAAATTCCTTGAAATATGGAATGTTGGAGTTGTCATTTGTATTTGTCGAGTTTTTCCTTTAGAGCCTGGAATTGCTCTGCCACCTGTGACTGCTTCATAAAATTGATGACAAGTGTAATAGATTGACAATTGTGTATAAGCCTAATATTTTGTTCACTGCTAAATGTCTCGTGCTCCTTCTTAAACACTCAGACAAATCCCTTTGATCACTGATATACTCATTTAAATGCCTCTGCCATCTGTCGACGAGATGCTTAAAGGTTGCATGGCTATGCTCCTTAAAACCTGGTGATCCTGAAATAGTGGGATTGAATGACCCCATCTCCACCAAATTGATTTGGAATCTCCTCCTTGGGCTGTTTAATTTTACCATGAAGCCTCAATAAATTTTTCCTTTAGATTCGGGCACTTGTCATTCTCAGATTCTTCAAGTAGAATTCATTGGGCTCCTGTAAATTCTCAACTGTAATTTGAATGCCCAGATATGTTCCCTGCAAATCTGGAATCACTGATCAAATGCCCTACTGGAAAGTGCCACTTGTGCTCAAGCATTACTGGCATTTGGCATATGTTGTGGACTCTTATGTTTTGTGGTGTGGCTTTGACCCTTGGCACCTTTTGTAAAATCAATAGAAATATCCCACTTTGAATGCATCATATTCACTGTTCTCACCTTGAAAATATAGCTTAATCATGCAAGCAAATAGAATTTCCAATCCTCTCATCACCTCAAACCTTCCAACTATCAACACAAATTAATGCCATCAACACTCAGGCACATGGCCTTCATGGTTAAATTGACACCTAGAATAAGTTAAAACACTTCCAAGCTTCGATCTTTTGACTGCCACCAAGTGCTCAATCTTGGTTGTCAATTGTAAACTTGACATAAAAATTGCCACTTGGAAATCGAGCTTGGTGTTTAATATTCTCCCATGAGTTCCTCGATATACAGACAAAAACACTTGGCATTGGGATTTTAGAATGTTGTGCTCTTTCTATTTACCTAGTGGGATATATCCCACATCATTGGCGAAGGTGGGATGGCCAAGATCAAGGCTAGCCTTGGCAACATGGCGACCAATGTAACCTGTTGTGCCAATTAGGAGTATCATGTTGCTGCTTCCCATGTCATCCTTTTCAAGACCTTCCTTGAAGGGCTCTGGAAGATTCTTCAAAATAAATGTAGTCATCTCGTCCCTCATATCAACATCGGAAATATGTCCATATGAAGCACACTTCAGTGAAATCATTTGTGTTTCTGATATAAGGATTTTTGTCTCAGGATTTCCACATCCATAGTATTGCACATACTTCTTAATAAAAATCTCCAACAGAGCCACAAGTTTTGAATTATCATGAGCACCATTGACAAAAGAAATCCCAATTTTTTAATCAAACTTTTGATTGTGCACCTATTTTCACAGTTGAAATATTTTGTTGTATAAGGAGGGGTCTGGCAAAATCTTTAGCCACATCTACCATATTGACAAGATTTGTCTTTATGCCATTACCTCACTGCTTCTATGACTGTTCAATGCTACTTTGGTGATGGTCGTCTTTCAGGTACAATGCCAAAGACTTCAATTTTCTGTGTAGAAGGTTTTGTTTCATCATCTAGAGTAGTGACTAACTCTGCTAGGGTTTCCAATCCTAGGTGCTTTGGAGTTGAAGTTTGTGAATCTTTCATTTTTAATCTTAGGGGCTTGAGTTGTCTGTACAGCTTGGTATTCTCCTTCATCAACATCTTGTTCCTATTGGTGAAAACTTTGTGGCTTCTCATAGTAGGTTAAACACCTTGCTTCTTTGAAGAAATCAGATATCTCAGGATGAGCCTCGAGATACCAGGTGCCATCCAACTCTGTCCTCAACATTGATCTCGCCTTTTTCATGAATTGAACCTGATCTGTGCCTGTATCTGCAAATTGTGACACTTTTGGGCTAGGGGAGACAGTCAACACAATGTTAGGGAGAAAAATGGATCTGAGGCAAGTTAATTGGCATAAAAATTGCAAAGACTCGAGCTTCTGTATAACATAAATGAAGAATAACAATATGTTTGGATATAATATCGAAATCAGAGGGATTTTTTGAATACTCAGATTAAATGGGCAATGATTAACTGCAACTCCTTTTAAAATTGAAAACGGATGGCCTACGTGAAGTTTTAAATCAGTTAGGTGAAATTAAATCAGTCATAAAATTTTGTGTATGCAGAGTTTTGATGCGAAATAACAGGTGGAGTCTTAACAGGTACCACAGCGCATCAAATCTAGATTTAACATACAAGGAGTAATCATACCACCTTTTCATCACCATTTCTCTTAACTTTTGGTGGTTAGCCTTCCATCATTATGCCAATTGACATCTAGATCGTGCGAAAATGTGGGCTCTGATCTTTCCAAGATTACATGTTTTCGATGGTTAATCGAGCCTTCCTTTTCTCTTTTAACTGTCGAAAGCCCCAATTTTAGGTCGTTAATGAACGCCTATGGGTTCGCCTAAACCACTGAAACCTATAGCCTCCTCTAAAATTGAGAAACTTGACTGTGTTATTTTAGGAGATAACATTGTCACTATATTTTGTCAATGTTTTGCATTTCCACTATGTGCCATGAGGAAACTGGGTTTTTCCCGAAATAAATATCAGTCAGAATATTGATTTCCTTATAAATTATAGGGTCCTAATAGCCGGTACCTCCCAGCGAACGCTAGGGGTACTCTTCTTCCCCGTTATCCCCCTGAGCCACAAAGGGGCCATGTGAACTAACCAGAGAATCAACTAGCTCCCAGCTCACCTCGCAAGGCTAAGCTACCACTCCTCACCAAGCTCGATATCCCAATTCCCACAAGCTAAGTCAGTCAAGTAGAGATTTTTGCAGCGTAACGTTACCAAATAGGAGAGATCCATCATCATTTTCCTCCCTCCATTATATAGAGTTTCAAAGTCCCTTACTTTCCCAAAATCCCATTTTATTTAATGTTTAATAAATTAATTCATAAAAATACTCCCCGTACATGTGTCACCCATCCCCTTCATTCCTCCAAAAACTAATTTCTTTAATTAATTAATTACCCTTATTTCCCTCACCCACCTAGAGTCATTCCTAGAATCGCTCCTAGGTGTCCCCAAATTCCCTTACATTTTTTAATGACTTTCCCCATTATTAATGTACTAGTTCAATTTAATTTAGAAGATTCTTTAATGCTAGATACCTTACTAAGTTAGACTTTCTGATTTTTCCTTGTGTTTCCCCTTTATTTTTATGTTTCCTGCTTTTTCCTAGTTTCCTAATTATTTTAGATTTCCTTCTTTCCCCTTTCTATTTAAAATGAAAAAGGCAAGTGCATAAACCTACCCTTTTTCCCTTTTTCTTTCTAATTAATATATTTTTAATTAGCATAATAAGTAAAACAATTATTTCCCTTTTTTAAATTTTATCCCAAAAGATTTTATAAATCAATTTAGTTTCTTACTCCCTTATTGTTACAAGATTAATGAAGATTATTATTATTATCATTATTATTATTATTATTATAATATATATATTAAATAGATAAAATTTTATCACTAGTAAAATTTAGACCTAGACCTTATTTTCCTAGGTTCGGCGACATTTTTTTTTTAAGGGAAAGGTTTCAAATCTTCCTTAACACTTTATTTGTCCTAAAGACATCTAGGTTTATCCAATTATTAAATAACCATGTGACGTGCCCTTTAGGGCGCACTAGGTGCTCCAAGGGTGCCACTCGCCTCTTTATGTTTCTCTTGTGCAACATACCCTTCAGGATGCACCACATGCTCCATGGGTGCCAATCACCTCTTTCCATTTTTCTTGCATGACATGCCCTTCAGGACGCACCACGTGCTCTAAGGGTGCCACTCACCTCTTGACTGACTTGGTAGGCATCAAAAACCCTTGGATTCAATACTCTGCTAGGTGATCTTGTGGGAGACTAAGGGCCTCTAAGGAATAAGGCCCATGTCTTATTGCGTACCCCTTAGAATCATCGTGAGCGACTATTGTAGTTGGCCCTCACAACATTATGGGTTTCCTTGAACTAGGTAATCGTTAAACTACAATTTGAGCCACGGTGGGAGTGCTAGCAGGCTGTGGCAGGGTTGTTGTCCACACCTCTGCCTCAACATCTCTGGTAGTCCTGCATGACCCCACTACTCCACATGTGAGTCTGGTCAGCAAGCTATCATCATCTTGCAACATCAACGAATCATGTCAGAAATATATCCATAATCATATCATTTAATCAGATGCACTATATCTCATATAAAACAATCAAGCCCCAGTAGTTCACTCACCGACTCAATTTGGAGTCCAAGGGGTTCCATCGATGCCTCTACATCCTCGAGGTCCAAAATCCTGGACACTTAGTAAAACTGAGTCAATATCACATGTCTATGTCAATGCAACAAAACAACATGTCATCATCCCATAACGCTTCATAATCAAAATCACATGTTTAATAGTATAATAATCTGGATCACTTGCAAGAAAGTGTCCTCAAAGAATAAGTTCGCTCAGTGCGCAAGAGAGAGATGTTACATACACCCCCTTTTGGTCTAAACTTTGTCCCGAAGTTTCACGGTATAAGTGCTAAAATAATGTGTATCACAATATCATAAGTCTATCTATCAAACAAAAATGGAAACTGTTGGCGCATCTCATATGCGTCCTCCCAGGTTACTGAGTGCGGACTATAGTTGTCCAACTAGATATTGACCTGATCCTTCATTCGATGCCATAGCTCTCGAACGCGATGATCCAGGATGTGGATCGGCTCAGCCGTGAGGGCACCCTCCTCCGACACTCGCAAGGTGCTCAAGTCAAAACATGTGTAGGATCACTAATCATAAAGTCTCAAACAGAGATGTGAAAGACATTATGCATACGCCTCCAGAATCAGGCAAGGCTAGTCATTAGGCCACGGGCCTCTCCTTCCCACAGTCTAGTAGGATCCCACGAACCTAGGAGGTAGTTCAGCCCCTTTTATAAACTTGATCGAACTCTTATGCAGTTTCAACCACAAAAATAGATGATCACCACATCGTAACTACGGTCGACACGACATGCATCGTCATAACTCTTATGTCAATCCTGCGCTTTCTTGATAATTTGTATTATAGTTTTCATTTCATATTCCATTTCTTGTATCACTTTTGGTCCCACCGGGACCCTATCCTCAAGTCGATCCCAACTCAAAAGCGTTCGACACGGTCGCCTGTAAAGAAACTCAAAAGGCTCCATCTTAATGGTGCTTTGGTAATTGTTGGTAACTGTTGTTATAAGTGAATTCCTCTCAACGCTTTTATTGGCCCATCACATACATGTGCAACATGTCCTCCAAGGTATGTTTCATTTGTTTGATCTATCGGTCAATCTTCAGGTGGTATGCAGTACTAAAATTAAGTTGGGTTCCTAAGGACTCTTGGAAACTAGTCCAAAATCATCTAGTAAACATCGATCCTCGATCAGATATAATCCTCTTAGGCATGCCATGCAGCCTCACAATATCACTAATGAAAACTCTAGCTAGGTCAGGTGCCTGATACGTTAGACACACAAAAATAAAATGAGCACTCTTCGTCAGAGTGTGGACTACTACAAAAATCGATTCATTCCTCCTTGTTGTCAATGGCAATCTAACAATAAAATCCATCGTAATAACCTCCCATTTCGATTCCAGAATAGCGTATGGCTGTAATAATCTTGTTGGGTGTCTATGTTCAACTTTTACCTACTAACTTTCTAGATATCTGGCCACATAGTTGACTATGTCTTCCTTCATTCTCTTCGAGAAGAATAATGGTTTAAGGTCCGCCCTCAACTTTGTGACTCCTGGGTGAGCCATGTATACTTATCTATGAGCCTCGCTTAGGATCAAGATCCTCAACTCATCGTTCACTGGTACATAAATCCGATTTTTAAACCTCAATAATCCATCATCATCAAACGTAAATCCTTCAAATATTGGTACCATCATTGTTTTTTGTCCGATAAAAACCTCGACCTCTTTGTACCAATCTTCGTCATGCTATAAATTTAGAATCGTTTCACATAGATTCGTCTGAAGAGGCAACACCGAAAAGACACATGGTCTCCGACTCAATGAATCTACCACTTGGTTCATTGTTCCTTTTATGTAAGTAATCTTGAAGTTTTACTCTCTAAGTAATTCTGACCAACGTCATTTTCGGGTGTTCAAGTCACTTTTCCCCCATGACCTCCAGCATGAAGGTCCACTAGGTCGTAATGGATTCGACCCCATGACCTCTTGGTATAACAACGCCTTGGGAAAGGTCTGATAACCAACATGTCAAAGGTTTTACTTGTTAATACAAACCCCCTTTGTAATATATAAAGTGCATTGTATATTGTGTGGAGGCAGAAGGGGGTTGGGGCTAATCCCCATCCCGCGAACTTACCTTTTACATAGCACCACAGCTTTAAGGGTGTGGGCTCTACTACAGATGTAACCAAAGGTGCCACATTTCAAAGACTTAAACCACCAGTGCTTAGGACTCAAGATATTCCACATGACCCGAAGCTAGAACCATAGGTTGGGTGTATACTTAGGGCATGGGAATATATCAATGTGCCATGTGACCTATACCTACGGAGAAAGGGCCAATGCGCATCCCTTAAAGTTTGGCACTTGGCCATATAGTTTCCATGTGACTGAGTATTAGGGGAGTGCGCCAGGGATTAGGGTGATTATCCCTTTATTTGCCCAAAAGTGGTTATTTGACCATATATTAGTGACTTTTGTTGATTTTATATGCAGATTTGGGGGATTTTTCCCATTTTGGGGGGATATTGGGCCCTTTTTGAGGCCATATCTTGGGAGGAAGTTGGGAGATGGTTACCAACTTCAGATATATATAAACCAAGCCTTCTTGAGGCCATGGAGGAGATTCAGAGCAGGTTTATGATGAATATTTTCTAAGCCAAAGCCATTTTTATGCAGGGAAGCTCTTGAGGAGCGCACCTTTGTGGGCCATTTCTAGGAGCTCTAGTCATCCGATTTGAGTGTTGTTTCTTCTGTTGGGTTCTAGAGATCTGGAAGAATGAGACCAGATATTTTTTGTAACCTTTTGGCACTGTTGTGTTATACTTATTGAGATTTGAATAGAAATAAGAAATCCCCACCCACTGAGATAAAGGCCTGGAGACGTAGGCTAGATTGGCGAACTCCGTTATCACATTGGTGTTATGGTGTGTTGTTGTTTTATGCTTCATTTCAATTTAGTACACGTTTATATGTCTTTGATAACTTCTCATAACTTCTTCCTCTTTATTTAAGCTTCATAATTGGTTAATCAATACATGCATAAACTCTCAACCATTGTTGTGTAAAAGATCTTTTTGAATCAAGTGGTATCAGAGCTAGTTGACGTTTGGATTTGAGTTTTGCATGTTAACCAGGGAAAAGCTACTTTGTGGTGAAGTCAAGCTTGTTAAATAGAACCCATTGATTAGATTGAGAAAGAGAACTTCTCAAAGCGAGAAGATGGCATGGGAAGAGGGACTTTCTCAGTATGAGAAAGAGTTTCTAAAAAATTTATTTTCTATGTCGGAGATGATGAAAGTTTTGCACGAGGATTACTTGGAACGTAAGAGACCAGTTCTTGGTGAATCTTCAAAGGTAAAAAGTGAAGAGGGAGAGGATCCTCCTCAGATTACTCCTTCACCTCCATCATCACCTCCTTATTCTCCTTCTTCTTCAAGTTCAAGTTCTAAATCCAATGCAAAGAAGCATGTTCATAAACATAAGAATGAAATGCCATTATTAAAACTTGATGTTAAATTCAAATTGTCCATATATGATGGTGAATTTAATGCAGAGAAACTTGAAAATTGGTTCAAACAGATGGAGGTCTATTGTAGTTTGCAACAGATCAAGGATGAGGCCACACAAATCAAGTTGGAATCTTTGAGACTTGCAGGCACAAAACTCATCTAGTGGCAAAGCAAGTTGCAAAATAGAACGCAACAAGTGGGTAATGTATTTCCATTATGGCAAAGTTTTATTTCTACACTTAGGAAGCAATTCTATCCTTTGGGTTATAAAGATAAAGAATTAATTGAATGGAAATATTTAAAACTAAGAAAAGGACAAATAGTGCAAGAATACATAGATTCCTTTCGAAAAATGGCATGATGTTAGATATCCCTTTACATACCCAAGAAACCATTATGAAGTATATAGGAGGTTTACCTACACACATTAGAAATATTGCATTCATGTTTGTACCAACTAACCTTGAAGAAGTTTATGTTCAAGCGACATACATTGAAGTAGGGAAAACAGGTGTATCAGGGGAATCATCTTCAAGGAAAGAGGACAAGTGGAAGTGGAATGGAAAAAATTCAAATGCAATGACGAGAAAGGAAGAGAGGCCCTCTTGCAAGCATTGCAAGAAAGAGGGGCATGTTGAGGACCATTGTTGGTAGTTGCATCCCAAGAAGAGGCCAAAGTGGTTCAAGGAAAAGAAAGGGAGGAAAACAATTGCAGCGACAACACAACTAACAGACTTGAGATCGGATTTAGGTGATGAATCAAAGGTCTCATTGGTTGGTATGACAGGTAAAACTGGTGAAGGAATTGATTGTAGAAGTAAATTTTTTCATATAAGTGGTATCATGTGACACACTAAGTTTGATACATTAATTGATAGTGGATCTCAATCTAACCTAATTTGTGAAGAATTGGTTAAGAAATTGGGGTTAAAAACACATATGCATCATAAGCCCTACACACTTTAATGGATAAGAAACCATCATCAAATGCACATAAAAAAGTAGTTCACAATCAAATTTTCTATTTCATCTAAGTATGTGGACGAGATAACATGTGATGTAGTGCCACTAAGTGAATGTGGAATGGTCTTAGGGAGTCCATACTTATATGATCGTAAATAAATTTTCTACAGGACAAAGAATCAATATCAATTAACCAAAGCAGGTCAAGATTATGTGGTTCATGCTCATCATGTGAAAGCAAATAAAACTCTTCAAACAATGGAACAATTAAAGAAGGTAGTTCAAGCAAGAAACAAACCTATAATTGTTTCAAATCAAATGATCGATCTTAAGCAAGAACAGGAAATGATTGTTGAATGGAAAATAAATCATAGTTTGCTTCAAGATAAGCTCATGTCATGCAAATATTACAAGTATATCAACTCATTTAAAGTCATGTTTTTTATACTATCATTAGTAATGTTTTCTACATGGATGATATAGGTTTCAGTAAGATGTGACATGGTTCAAATGGCTAACAATACGTTGGTAGTTGGCATGATTGTGTTATAGTTGATCTTGATGAGACAGGTGCACAGGATAGAGTTCAGAGACAGAGGACAAGTCAGGTGGCCTATCTTGAGCTTGTTGACTAGTAAGTAACCTTTTGGGGACCAAAAGGTCCTTTAGTGGAGAGGTGTGATCCAGAATCGGATCTAGGAGCCTGATAGGGCTCAAAAAGGCCTAAAACTCAAAGTTATCAGAATGGCTTCAAAACGGACGTGTGTGTAGGCCTCGTTGATACAAATCCAACACAAATTTAAAGGGATAAAAAGAACATTGTATTCTCTTGATATCATGTTTTGTTCATTTTCCCAAATAAGGAAAAAGTCAACAAGTCAATAGGAAAAAACGTCATCATGCTGACGTAGCATTGAAACACATGGAAGCAAAGTGGTAGGTTGATTGGGAAGATGACAGATTCATTCATATGTTGACAAGTATCACTTTTCGGGCAAATGAAGAGGTGCCACATGGCCCAAACATGGGCTGCCACATGGCACCCTATCATTGGATGGTTGGCTAAAATGTTTTGGAGCTCATGGGATTTGACCCCATGACCTCTTGGTATAACAATGCCTTGGGAAAGGTCTGATAACTAACACGTGAAAGGTGGTACTTGTTATACAAACCCCCTTTGTAATATATAAAGTGCATTGTATAGTGTGTGGAGGTGGAAGGGGTTTGGGGCTAAGCCCCAACCCGCGGACTTACCTTTTACATAGAACCATAGCTTTAAGGGCACAGGCTCCACTATAAATGTAACCAAAGGCACCATGTTTGAAAGACTTAAACCACCAGTGCTTAGGACTCAGGTTATTCCACATGACCTAGAGCTAGAATCACAGGCTGGGCCTATACTTAGGGCACAGTCATATATCAATGTGCCATGTGACCTATACCTATGGAGAAAGGGCCAGCGCACAACCCTTAGGGGTTGGCGCTTGGCCATATAGTTTCCATGTGACTTATTATTAGGGGGCTTATCCCTTTATTTGCCCAAAAGTGGTTATTTGACCATATATTAGTGATTTTTGTTGATTTTATATGCAAATTTGGGGAATTTTGCCCAGTTTTAGGGGATATTGGACCCTTTTTTAGGCCAAATCTTGGGAGGAAGTTGGGATATGGTTACCAACTTCAGATCTATATAAACCAGGCCTTCTTGAGTCCATGGAGGAGATTCAAAGAAGGTTTATGCTGAATATTTTCCAAGCCAAAGCCATTTTTATGCAGGGAATTTGTTGAGGAGCGCACCTTTGTGGGCCATTTCTGGGAGCTCCGGTCATCCGATTTGAGTGTTGTTTCTCTTGTTGGGTTCTAGAGATCTGGGAGAAAAAGACCAAATTAGTTTTCTAACCTTTTGGCACTATTTTGATGTACTTATTGATATTTGAACAGAAATAAGAAAGCCTCACCCACTAAGGTAAAGGCCCGGAGTCATAGGAGAGATTGTTGAACTTTGTTATCACATTGGTGTTATGGTGTGTTGTTCTTTTATGATTCATTTCAGTTATGTACATGTTTATATGGTTGTGATAAATTCTCATAACTTCTTCCTCTTTCTTTAATCTTCCTAATTGGTTAATCAATACATGCATAATAACTCAACCATAGTCGTGTAAAAGATCTTTTTGAATAATGGCTTTAGGTGTTAAAAGATTTGCAATATGACAGCATTCCTAGTTAGGGCCTCTCTTTAGATGCCTTCCATATTGTACGTGTGGCTTCATAGTGCTTGGTCTTATCTCTTTATAATATTTTTTAGTCTACTTCAATATCCCTTACTGCTTCTTCTTAGAGTTGCTTTAGCACACCCAATATGTATTGTATGTAAACTTTTCACAACCCACCAAGTTTCAAGTCTCACTGAGAAAATTCATTGTTAAATCCCCAAAAACCCAGTTTTATGACAGCCATAAAATACCCAACATATAAACAAATTTTAGAACTGAAACATGAGGATTATGAACAGCATTTAATGCAGAAATAAATTTCTATCAACAACACAATAACTCAGAAAATTATAGACACAAAGATTTGTGGTCTAACATTGACCCTAGAAAAATCGACAAGGGGAAAACTAGTGAGAGAGGGAATTTTTTATTATTTCAGAGCTCAGAGAAGTTCTTCTGTTACAGAAAAAATTACACAAACTTATCTTAGAAAAATGAACCAGATCTCCTCCTGAACAACCCCCAAATCAACTCCTCGATTTCTATGCAAGAAATATGTACCACTATACATTTGTCAGAACATTTAATGTTGTACGGACTATCTAGAAAATCGTTCCATAAATTTTGGGTTTATTGTATGAATTTTCCAGCATTAAATGTGCCTAGATATTTGTGCCAAACTGCCTTGAAATGCATGCACTTTATCTGTTGTACGAACTGTACCTTTCTCAGTTGTACAACCTTCAAAAATATGTATTGTATGGATTTTATGTTGGCTATACCCTCTGCCTCAATTTATGTGTTGTACCTTGCCTTGGAATTCATGTCAATGCTCAACAACTTCCTCTCTTCTCTAGCTTGACTTCTCCTCTTCCTCTTTCTCTCCAAAAATTCATTCAACAACTAAATAATGGGTGTGCCCTTCTTACCCTAGTTGAATCAATGAGAGGGAAGGTGAAAATTCATCTAATCCAATGGCTGAGATTAGATAAGATGAGTGGTGGAGATTAAATCACTTAACTCACCCACTTTGCCTAAGTTTAAAAAGTCATCTTTTAATTTACATCTCATAAATTAAATGACTAGGGTCCACGTTAGGCATTTTCCCACCTTCTGGGCGCCTAAGTGATGAGAAACACTTTCTTAGGTACTTTTTAATTAATTTTAACACTCCCTCTTACCGAGGAAGGTGTTACTCACCACTCCTAGCTTATCCCTGAAAAATAGAAACTTGTCTTTCCCCAAATCTTTTGTGAGTATGTCTACAACCTGATCATATGTAGATATATATTGTAGCTCAATTGCTCCTCTCTAAACATAATCTTGGATGAAGTGATATTGAATCTCAATGTTCCTAGACCTTTTGTGAGAATTTATACAACTATGATTGTCACAACAAATCATAGTGGGTCTCAACTGCATACCAAATAATCCCACCAGCAACTTGTGAAGCCAAATGGACTCACAACTGGCATGAATGGCAGCCATATACTCAACCTATGCAAAACTCAAAGCCACTAACTTCTTCTTTTGACTGAACCAAGACACCATTGTTGATCCCAATCCGAAACAACGTCCAGAAGTACTTTTCCTATCACCGACACATCCTGCCCAATCTGAATCAGTATAGCCCACCAATCAAACTCCATCCCATCTCAGATAGTCCAGGCCATAATCCAGTGTACCAGAAAGATACCTAAGCACATGTTTTTCTGCCACCCAATGCAATCTCCTAGGATCCACCATAAACTAACTAAGAGTGTTGACAACAAAACAAATATCTAGTCTAGTATTGACCAAATACATCAACGAACCGATCAACTGACGATATAAAGTGGGATCAACCAACTGTGACTCAGAAGCATGGAGCTTCTTCCAATTAGTAATCATGGGTGTGTTCATGGGCCTACAATCCTCCATATGGAATCTCCTCAAAATGTCACAAGCATACTTCCCCTATCCAAGAAAGATGTGTCCAAGCTCCTGCCAAACCTCCAACCCCAAAAAATAACTCATCAGTCCAATATATGTCATCTCAAACTCTAAAGAAAGGTTCTCCTTGCAGCTAGTAATGAGTCTCTCAGCCCCTGTAATGAAAATATCATCAACATATAGAAAGAGTATGAGAGGATCCTCTCTAACCACAATGAAGTAAAGGTTGGGATCCACCTCACTCTTCTTGAAGCCCAATTGTTGCAAGTGGGCATCAATCCTAGAATACCAAGCTCTGGGAGCTTGTTTCATCCCATACAATGCCTTCTTTAGTCTGCACACATGAGACTCTCTCCCATGCACCTCAAATCCCAATGGCTTCTCAATGTACACCTCATCTTGTATGAGACCATTCAAAAATGAAGTCTTCACATACATCTGATGGATCTTCCAACCCATCTTTGTTGCAATAGATATCATTGTCCTGATCGAGGTATATCTAGAAATCGGAGTGAAGGTCTCATCATAGTCAGCGCCCTCAACCTATGAGAACCCCCAAGCCACAAAAATATATTTTTACTTCTCAATGATGCCATCTGCAGCATACTTGAGTTTGTAGAAACACCTAGGAGTCACCACTGACTTCCCCTCAAGTCTAGGAACAATCTCCCAAACATCATTCTTCATGATGGAATTGTACTCTTCCATCATGGCATATCTCCAAACCTATCTGCCAGTAGCCTCCTCAAAAGAGGAAGGCTCAAACTCCCTGATTTTCCTCACCATCGCAATATAGCTACAAAATCTCTCGGGAGGTTTACTCTCCCTCACAGCCTACCTAGGATTCCCCACGAAACCCTATGCCAAGAAACTCACTAGAGTTGGGCTATGGTGTACTCAATATAAATCCATAGATAATCCATGTATGAGCAGGGTTTTTCAAATGTTAGAAGGAAATGGAGACGACATGGCCAATCCTCCCTTTCCCTTCAATTCCTCCTCTGCTACACCTGAATATCCATTATTATCTTCCACTGAAAGATCTTGTTCAATGTAGATTGCATATTCAACTTTATGGTAGATAATAGTTCATGAAAACCAAACGTTTTATTGGTGTGACTCTTGTGATCCTCAGTTAATTCGTGACCTTTAGTTAAATGTTATTCTAAAATTTTAAAGATTCATATTTTAAATGTCCACACAATCAATATTTAAGGAGCATAATCTAGCCAACTTTGTATCTTGATAGGAAACTATATTTGTAGATCTATTCATGAGCGAGTATCTCCCTGTATGACCTTCAACAATTATGAAAAAATATACCATCGAAAGTATTTAATGTATCTCCTCAAGTGTGACTCAATATCACACCTGAAAATCTTTAGGAAGGAAAAAGGGAAGTATTGAGGAGGGCTAGGATGGAAATTATAAATATCCTAGATGAGGAGTCAAGGGAGAGACTTAGGAAGAAGGAATCAAAAGTATACACAAGATCAATAAATGCACCACAAGATCCACCCAGTGACCCTAAGCCTTCCCAAAAATTACCTCCTCCTCCACCAACAAGCAATTCTCTTCCTAGTTCCACTTTGCCAAAGACTAATGATATTGAATTGAATATTGACGTACACAATTTCTTGGAAAAGATCAATGTGCATTTACCTCTAAAAGAGATCATTAATATTCCTTTAATGAAAAGTAAAGTTAAGAAGTACTTTAAGGTACAAGGAGAACCTGTGGAACCTCCTATAATGCTACAAGAAAATCATTTCAGACCACAATATGACGAGTACCCACCTTCATTCATCTCATTACAAGTGAATAACAAACTCCTGGATAATTTTATACTTGAGTTGAGAGCAGGTGCAAGTATCATTTCCTTGAAAGTAATGAGGAAAACCATAAGGCCTTATAGAAATGTCTATCGAAGTGAATCTAGGGCTATCCCCACACATGGTGTAATAAAAAACGTAAAGGTTTGCCTTGATCAATATTCTAAGATGGTTTTCCCGATTGACATTGTAGACATAGATATTCATGATGTATGGGGAATGCTCTTGTCTAGAAATTATGTTGCAACGTTGGGTGTCACTTTATAGACGTATTTGAACTATGCTACTATACATGTGGATGCTAATACTTATGCTTTCCTACCCAACTTGACTATGGCAAAGAATCATGATGAGGAAATTGACATTGACCCAGAAACTTAGGAGATCCCTGAAGTAGTAGAGGAGTCCCTTCCATATTTTTTCCCAGATGACCTTCCTTTCACCCAGGATGAAGATTTTGATTCTATAGAATAGCCTAGAAAGGAATACTACCACCAACAACTAGACAAGTACAAAGATAAGAAAATTGGATCTATCGGGATATTGAAGAAAGAGGATAAAGAGTTATTGATTAGACCGAAGCAACATGATTCTCTTACAATAAAATCCAGCCCCCCTCCATTGATGCAATATACCAGGGTAATACAAGAAGCAGTTGACATTAAGGGAGGAGATTTAAAACAAGGAGATTTGTTTCTAGAGTAAGATACAAGGAAGGGCCAGTGTGATACACAAAAGAAATCTGAGAAGATTTGGTTGGGTCCTTACAATATTGTGAAGAAGTTCATCAATGATTCCTACTACCTA
This sequence comes from Picea engelmannii, assembly GCA_009831015.1. Classification (NCBI taxonomy): domain Eukaryota; kingdom Viridiplantae; phylum Streptophyta; class Pinopsida; order Pinales; family Pinaceae; genus Picea; species Picea engelmannii. Next base: position 54,628 of record ML800591.1, read on the forward strand.
TCTATATTACAAGGGAGGAGGTGCCCATTTCTAGTTAGTGGTTCCCTTCTCAAGCCCCATCATGGGGAAGAGACTTAACTTCTTGAGATAACACAGATTAGGATAGGTAGGTTAGGGTAGGAATTTTCATCTTGCATTTGCATTTGTATATATGCAGAATCTTCCATATCACGATAGTGTAGTTGCATCTTATTTCAATTTAATATATATTATTAGGAAATTACACTTTTTCATTTTATCATTAAAAAAAAATTATTATGTCATAACTAAAGAAAATTTTCTTTTCAAGCATGGTTTTGATTATCACTGAGAGTAAGTGGATAACATCCACCGAGAGATACCTCTAAAGTGTTTTGTTGGTTGAAGTGGGGGAAGGATTACAAGTCTTGGACAACCAGTTATGTTGAGGTTCTCACGTGCTCTATGGTGAGAACATGTCCCCGTGTTGGAGCCATATTTTATCCCCCTTGCCTAGGGGTAAATGGATGAGATTCTCGTCTCTAGGCTCGCAGTGGAGAACGTGATCTACACCATGATGATGATGATGATAATGATGAGAATGTACACAAATGGTAGCCAAGCAGCCCTGCTAATTTTCCTCCCAACATAGATAAACCAAGGCTTATCACATTCAAGAAACCCATGGTATGGGTCATGGTAAGTCAGCGTCACCATGAGGTATGGTTATGGGTGAAATCATGAATATGGGTAACACTTTTGCTTGCTTTATGAGAAAACAAAATTGTATTTTCACAAGTTCTTCAACTTCCGGCATACAAAAGTATTTTTTTATTAAGAATTTCACTTTACAGTAAAAACAAAACTTGTGAAGAATCTTGTTATCTTTCCCATGACTATTTTTCAATTTTTTTTATCAAGATTCGATATGTCAATTTGACAATTGTTTAATAGTATGTTCCTTAAACATGAAAGGAATGATAATGAGTTATTTTTTCCCAAAATAATGTATCTATTATTAAACTTATGTTTTTAAGAAACGAAATATATTGCAACAATATATAGAGACTCTATTTTATTATGACTATAATTTTGAATCTAACGGATGAATATTATAATTTCTAGAATTTTTTGAAGTTGACCAAGCTGAAAACGTTGCAAATTTTAAACACATGTTTTTCTACACCTTGTATCTATCTTAATTTTTACTTAAACACAAATTCTAAATATACCCTTTTGAAAATAACAGTTTAAGGATTATGAATATAATTTTTTCTAAATTTTTCACTATATATTTTTAGAGATACCGATATTTCATTTCACTGAATCATAATGTCTTCTGAAAATATTATGCAGTGATTTTTTCTAAAAATTAAATAAAAATAGATAAAAATAATGAAAATGAAAAAAAATTATAGGAATTGAAAGTAGATTCAATTTTGCAAATGTTGGTGTCATTTGCGAAACCAACTTTTGAGTATTTGCAGGAGTCCACAACCTCCAAAGTTCAGGTAAGCTTGGGGAAATTCTCTGGTTTTTGTTTTCAGTACCAATTTCATGTTTTCGGTCGAAATTATCTTTCGGCCGAAAAAATATTATTTCAGTCGAAAGCCTAAATTCTAATGGAAACCGTCAAAACTAAACGGTTTCCAAGGTTTTCAACCGAAAAAACCTTCTTTTGGCTGAAAGTGTGTTGAGCGAATTTCGTTGGTCGGAAAAAATGAAAAGACACGTCATATCGTTTCATTTCATGACAAATCGTATAAATACGCTTTTAGCTGAACACATTTAACACAATTCATCGGATGGACAGATAGATATGAGCTCAGGGATAGGGATTTCAAAGCATTTATATTACTGATTGCAGTTGTATTATTTTCTTTCTTTATTTCTTCCCTCTGTTCCATAGGCTTAATCAGAGGATCGATATTGATACATGATGGTTTTCTAGAGCACCTAAACAAAGTTTCAAATCATCTTCTTGGTTTTTGTTGAATAAGGTAATTGATGTTTGTTTAAGTTTTTATTGGAATAACAATTTATATGTTGAAACATAAATGTTGAGCATTTTTTCAAGGTGAAGTCTTTGTTGAACATATATTTTACAGATAACTATAAAAGTCATGGGAAACAAAAGTTTGCACAAGAGAAAATTTGATCACACTCGAGATGATACTCGCCAAAACGAACAAAGGAAAGAGAATTATTGGAGAAAGAAACAAGAATGTGCAAATATTGAAGAAAGAAACGATGATAATGTAAATAGAGATTTTCAACAAGAAGTTCAACCAGGTATGCATGCACATATGATGATCGAGCACACGACACACATTGGGACTATATTCAGAAAGTATAGAATTCAAATTTAAAATATTGTAAATAATATAATTGATTGTAATTAAAATTTGATGTTTTTCAAAAAACATAAATAGATTTGTCTCATAATGTCGAAGAAGACGTTGAAACCGAAATTGAAGCAGAAGGCGTTGAAACTGAAATTGAAGCAGAAGACGTTAAAACCGAAATTGAAGCAGAAGACTAATCACCTATAGGTATGTACATAAATTTAGACAGTACAAGATGAACACTTGTATATATAGTTTAGTGAATTTGTGTTCGAGTTTTGTTTTTTAATATAAGATTTAAATTGAAATATGCAGGAGAATCTATCAACATTGATGATGAAATATTAGAAAATGTTGATACTGACAAATTTTGAAAGAAAAAAGCTAAGCATTATATAAGATATCGAACTAAGAATATGTATAATATTTTTTTCAAAGATGAATCAGTAACAGTACAAGCTCAACTTTTACTTTGTCTAATGAAGTCAAGAAATTTAAAAGAATCTACATCATTATTGGGTATTCAAAATTCGACAAAGGATACAAAGGTGAAACAAAATGTCTTTGACAATATAACTAGTGTATTAAAAGATTTTGGAAAATCTCAAAAAAAAGATGTTATTGTTGCACGTAGAGTGATACAAACAGCAGTTGCTTCATCTAGCAATATAAAATATCGTTTGACAAGACACATGGAAAAAACGATGGGAACATCAAGAAAAACATTGCACAAACATAGAAAACTTCGATTGCAAATAGATGAAAATGATGAACTGGCTTGTTGGGAAGTGATTTCTAGACAACCCTACAAAGATAGACTTGCAGAAAATGTTAAAGAATTGGCCCGTAATTGTTGGTTGGAAGAATATTGTGTTTCACCACATACAAGGGATGTGTTGTGATAAAGAATAGCACGAAAACAATATGAATAACATCCAAAACATATATTTCCAATGACACAAACAGAATTGTTCAATAAGTTCAAAGAAGAGCACAAAGTTAAAATTTCCATAAATACATTTGTGCAACAAAAACCATGGTTTGTTAGACCCATCATTGTTCGTGACACTTGTTGTTGTCATTATCATGTGTAATTTGAGTTGTATTATGACACTTTTTTGGATTTTGGTAAAACTGTATGGCCAGGTTCCCCTCCTCCTTCCACATTCCGTGTTTTTATATCTGAAATTCTATGTGAAAGAGAAGATGATTTATTTTTAAAAAAAAATGTGTTGGTGGAAATAAATGTGATCGTTGTGGAAATCTAATTTTGTTTCATTCAAAGTATCATATTGATATGAATGATCAATCATTTTCTAATATAACAGTCAATTGGAAGAGATGTGAATATATCAACATCATGGCTCCACATTCTTCAAATGTTATTTCCAAAAGGATTGATTTGAAGGTAGATAAAATATGTGTGATAGATTTTTTGAAGAAGTTTGAAGAAGAAATTTATAAATACACCAAGAATTCACATAAAGCTTGATGGAAAGATATACAATTCAAACAATCTTGTGAAGTGTTTCCATGAGGGACAATTTTGTCTGTAGTTGATTTTGCAGAGAATTACACATTCGTTGCACAAAAAGAAATATAGAGTGAATATTATCATTTTGATCAAGTCACGATATTTGTCCACGTTATATATATATTCTCAATGGAGTCTTGATAACATAGAAAGCACCAATGATAATCGACATGTTATTAAAGAATATCACTTTTATATAAATGATGATCGAGCACACGACACACATTATGTACAACTTTGTTTTGATAAATTTTTTGATTCATTGAAAGAACGTGAAATCAGATTCAATCGACATTGGATATGGTCATATGGGTGTGCGGGTCAGTTCAAATCTTCACGATCATTCTATTGGTTATGTCGTCTTCATAAAAACTTAAACATTACACATTGTTAGAATTTTTTTGAGACTGGTCATGAAAAAGGAGAGCATGGCGGTGCAGGGGCATGTGTAAAATGAGCACTTCGAAGGTATTAGATGAACCCTCATGCCGATCAATTTGAATCCGCTAAAAAAGTTGTTGAATGGTGCGAAATGGCGCTAAGCCATGAATATAATCCGTCAAGGGATGTGCGCAGGTGTATCTATATATAAATGTTACACATGTACACAGCATATTTTTATTTGAATGTGTTCAAATTTATATTCAAACTTCAATCATTTTCTTGAGAGATATCAAGTTAACAAGTTCTTGTCTTGTGCAGGTTTTTTTGGTATGTTGGAATCCAAGATGTAAATAGATCAATCTCATATGAAGCCAGTACAATACCTAGGACACGAAAAATACATTCATTTAAAACAAAACATTTTCAAAATGTGTTTTCATTTGATAGAATAAATGAGTATTGCTTTTGTTTAGTTTGCATAGAGGACACAGAATCCATAGATATTTGCGAAAACGAAAAATGCAGGATATGTTAAAGCTTAGAGACATACTAAACTTAATGTAAAAGGGAAAATGTCACTTGCAAGATCAGTGGAGATGAAATCAAATGAAACTATAGTGTCAGTTGATGGCGATAGAGTTTTTGATCTTGTTAGAGAAGGTAATTTTTATGAACTTAATTTTTTGCAAATAACTTGTAGATGTACTTGTGTGATAATCTAACACGAACTATTTTTTGTCCAATATATACAATTATTTTCAGGAGATGTTTTTTCCATGGTTGCACCTGTAGACAACACTGAAAATGTGAAATTTTATTTGATGCAATGCACAGAACAAAAGATGAGTCTATTAGAAGATTTTGATGATAACGGTTTTATATATGAAAGAGGATCCATTGTATTGAAAGGATATTTTTTTCAAGAAACCCATCAAACCGATACTCATGTTCACTTTCAAGACTACCATTTAGATGTCACAAGTTGTCAATATAGTCATTTGGTATGTGCAGCACGCATAAAGTTAATAGAAGTTCAATAAAAAAAAAAAAAAGTTAGAAAATGGAAAATGTCCAAAGTGGATCATGAATGAATAATTGAAGATGGAATACCATTACGATGTTTTTAATGTACATTCCAGAATTTTTTGATTTTCATTGAAAGTACATTCCAGAATTTGATTACTTGTTTTGACTATTTTCAACCATATTTCCAAATAGGATATTTATAAAAAGGGTATGTATAAAAAAATTCAGATCATTCTTAAAAAACACAGATAAAATATGGTTCAACTATATTTTATCTGTGTTTTTCAACCATTACACCAATCAAAATTATTTTATGAGCATTACACCAATCAAAATTGAGTTGTATACCTTTTGTATTGTGAGCATTTTATTTTAAACTAAAAAATTGTTAAACACCATTTCTATTGAACACTTATTTTTTTCAATAGTATTTTTTTCCATTTTATTTTAATAATATTGTATTAATTTTTAAAAAAGTTAAACATATTTTATATTTTCTATTGCAATAATATCTTGTTTCAAATTTTAACTCATTCCGATTTTTATTTTATTTTACAAGCATTATATAAATTAAATTTGAATTGAACATCTATTTTATTTTGAATTTTTTTTTTATTATTGTTCTCAAAATTAAAGAAAAGTTTAAAACATCTCTTTCATTTTGAGATTTTATTTTATTAAGGGTATATGAACTTTGAGGTGAATATCTCTTCTAGCTTTGAGCATTTTTTAATGACTACATGATAAATTTAAAGAGTTGATCATCTCTTCCATTTTAAGGTTTTATGTTATTGTCACATCATTTTGAGCATTTTATTTTATCACTATCACACAAACTAAAAAAGAGTTGAACATCTCTTCTATCTCAAGATTTTATTGTATAAACATTACATATAATTAATTTGGATATCTCTTCTATCTTGAGAATTTTATTTTATTACTATTGCACCAATCAAAGAAGAGTTGAACATCTCTTCTATCCTAGATTTGAGAGCAATGACTTCTTTAAGTGGTAATTTTTTTTTTTCATTTTTTAAATTAATATTCTAGCAACTAAAAAAAAATTCAACATCTCTTCCACTTGTTGTAATAACACTTTACTAATAATATCATATATATACCAATATCTCCATTCTAATTATTAAGTTGATTTACATTTAAAATTTGAAATTATTTAGAATCTTCATTTTAATAATTACGTTGATTTTCATGTAAACTTATTTAGAAGTGTTAATCATTAGAATTAATTTGTAATTAATAGATATATTCTCTAACAAAGTTAAGGAAATTAATACAACCTTTCTCAAAGTCAAGTGAATTAAATTGTAATTAATAGATCTATTCTCTAACACATTTAAGGAAATTAATACAACCTTGCCTAAAGTCAAGTGAAGACCCTTACAAAAATGTGGGTTTATGTGAATAGTACTAAACCATAGCCTGCAAATCGTTTTCTAAATATAATTCCCTTTCATACATGTTATCTAAGTTGTACAAGGGGTATGTGTTGTTCCTTGGCATATCTAAAACACAATGCTTGAATGCATATGTCCTCCTTTGAATTCCACATTGGTTACCTTCTTCCAAAATCAAACACAAGTTTTCTGAAAGGAAATTGGTAGATCATGAAAATTTCTTCCTTTTAGTGCAGTCCATATTAGTATAGGCTTTGAATGGTTTAAAGTATTTTCTACTACCATATATTCTTAAATAGGTAGGCTTTGCATGGTTTAAAGTGTTTTATACTACCATATATTCTCAAATAAGTTTTGCATGGTTTAACATGTTGTCTATTATCATATATTCTTAAATAGATATGCAATAATACAATCTTGTATGTTTGGTATTTCACTTTTTTCTTGTCCATCTTTTGAGTTTGCATATTCTTAAATATATAAACAACAACACATTCTTGTATTATTGACTTTGAATATTCTTAAATAGATAAATAAACACATTCTTGTATTATTTCACTCTAATTTTTTCTTTTCATTTATTTAGCAGATCTCGTATGCCTATCTTTCCTTTAGTTTTTCCTTTATTTTTTTTATTAGTTAAGTGCATCTATGTAACCAATTTATTTAACATCTCATATGCCAATCTTTTCTTTAGTTTTTTTTATTAATTAAGTGCATCTATGTAACCAATTTATTTAACATATCTCATATGTCTATCTTTCGTTTAGTTTTTTTTATTAGTTAAGTGCATCTATGTAACCAATTTATTTAACAGATCTCATATGTCTATCGTTCCTTTAGTTTTTTTATTAGTTAAGTGCATCTATGATCTCACATGCCTATATTTCCTTTAGTTTTTTTTATTAGTTAAGTGCATCTATGTAACCAACAAGGTCATTGGTAACTAGAAAAAAAAAAACTTTTAATATAAAATTTATCTACTAAAATTATTCTACCAAAAGTATTTGATGATATGTCAATAGAATCATATTTTTATTATTTAAGTGCATCTATGTAACCAATTTATTTAACAGATCTCATATGCCTATCTTTACTTTAGTTTTTTTTATTAGCTAAGTGCATATATGTAACCAACAGGGTCATTAGTAACTAGAAAAAAAATAAATTTTTTAATATAAAATTAATCTCCCAAAATATTTTGATGATATGTCAATATAATCATATTTTTAACAGTCCACAGTAAACATAAAATGAAACATTTAAATTAATACATAGAATAAAAGTATTTAAGAGTTTGATGCTTAATTTAATGAATTGTAAAAAGGAGAATATACAAAACATTAGTTAATTACTAGTTAACTTTGCCAATTTCTTTCCATCAACTTTGAGAAATCAAATATGAGACAATAAATTGATATTTTGAATTCCAAAATTATGATATATATATATATATATATATATATATATATATATATATATATATATATATATATATGATCAAAGTCTGAATAGTTACAATGTAAAATACATAAGTTCCACATCCATTTTAGGATGATAACAAAAACTAAGACATTTAACTCCAAAATTATGGACTCTAAGCCATTGCTTTAAGATAGATCACTTCATACCTGCAATTCAAACCTGCAAAAAAGACAGAATTCAAAAATTAAAAATTTACAATTCAAACATGCAAAATAATACAGAATTCAAAAATTGTGATTAAAACAAAATTGACATATATACCAAAAGAGTTAAGTCTCATCCTCCAACGTACTCTTTCCCACAAAATATATTGTAAACATATTTTCCACCAAATATAATTTAGACATCCATAACAATAAAAAACAATAATAAAAAAACAAATAACACATATCAGCATATATATTGTAACTAAATATTAAATAAACAATAAGAAATAATAACATACTCAACCACATTTAAACAGATTTAATATAGTTACTCTCCAATTAAACATACATGATTTAAACAATTTTTAAATCTTATCTAAAATCTTAAAAAAAATTAAAAAGAAAAATTATGTTCTTGGTAAAAAATATTGTGAGTTAGAGTTAGATAATAATATGAAAATAAATATAGAACTGTGTATGAAGAAAGTTCACAAATCTCCATATTAAGTCATTCTTCCAATGAAATACTTATCTCCTTGTGGATAAAGTCTCAAATCCTTCAGGTGAAATTCTCCTTGTGGATAAGGTCCCAAATCCTTCATGTGAAATTCTCATCCCAGGTGATGTTATTGTGTTCTTGGTAAAACAAATTGTGAGTTAGAGTTAGATAATAATCTAAAAATAAATATAGAACTGTGTATGAAGAAAATTCACAAATCTCCATATTAAATCATTCTTCCAATGAAATACTTATCTCCTTGTGGATAAAGTCCAAAATCCTTCAGGTGAAATTCTCCTTGTGGATAAGGTTTCAAATACTTCAGAAATTCTGATCCCAGGTGATGTTACTTGATCATATTTACACAACAATAAAATACTAATCTACTCAGCAGTAAAATACTTCTTTTCTTATGCAGTGGTCATATAATCAAATTCCATGATTCCCTTTCAAGCTAAAGGACTCATAAATCTCCATATTAAGTAATTCTTCCAAAAAACTATTTATTGTCTAAAAAAGTTCACAAATCTCGATTTTAAAAACCATTCTTCCAAAAAATACTTATCTCTGTTATAACCCTAATTTGCACCAGACATGCATACCTGGCATCAAGCCATCCCACTTGCTATTTTTTCCAAGCTACCATTGAACATCTCTTTTAAAAACCATCATTTTGAGGACATATGTGCCTTGCACCATTGTTGCCTGCGTATATACGCTAGTTGACCCATTACAGCCCATGTATACTGACAAAAGCATAAAAAATAGAAAGTTGCAGACTGAATACAAATTTTTGGGTAATTGCCAAAACCGTTTGACCACTCATAGCCGGTCACTCAACCAGATAACTACCCTCTTTTAGCCTATAAAAGGAGAGGTAGGGTTCTTGTTATCCCCGATTTCTAGGGATAACTAGGAGATCATGTCTCGAGGCCCACGGGTCCTAGACATGGAGTATCGAGAGAAGGATTGACATGAGCATGGATCTGGAGGGCCCATCCTTCTTCTCTTTCATCAAACTCATCTTGTCAGTAGCAGTAGCATCCATCACCATCAGCCTGGTCTTGTATCGGAGAAGGCTCTTGCTCCATGAGGTAATTGGTCTAGGTATCATGGTATGTGTCACTTTTGATCATTATAACCTTTATATATATGCATCTTACTCCTTTTATTTCTAACGACTGCTTGGATCTTACATTAACCCACTTGAACATTGTTGAGGAGATTGACAGGGTGTCCTAATAAGCTTGTACCCATAGGTTTTGGTTTGCCACTGAGAGCATTTTTGAAGAGCCATCATCTGCTCCCATCATATCATCACTCTTTCATCTTATCTCCTGCTCATCTGTCCCATTCCCCTAGTCCAGGCATTAGGATGATCTGTTTGTGGGGTTGCACCTTATCTCTTGGGAAGAAGGGGCTAAAGGAACAGAAGGTAAAAGCAGCTGGTAAAAGATAAAATCCATAAAAATGAAACCTAGAGATGCCTCGCCTAGGGATCCCCGAGAAGGCAATAAAAATCCTCTCAGCAAGAAATAAGAGGGACCAAAAGAAAAATAACAAAAACAAGACCTAGCCAAGAGAATAGGGGATCTCATCATGAGCCAGCCTATTATGTTCATGGGTACCTAACAGCATGACATTGCCACTATCTGGTTACCACGCCAGGGCAATGACCCTTGGTTGCATGGCCAAGGGAAAGGGGGTCTCATCACGAGCCAACCTTATCATCTCTATGAAAGTTCTTGTGGGTAACACTGTCAGCTCTAGTCACCATGAAAAGGTAGTGTCCTCTAGTTAGTCCTTGAAATAAAAAAACAGGAAAAGAAAATAAAGAAAAGAAATAATAAAGGCAAGAAAGGGCTTGGAAAAAATTGCATCCATGACGGGTACAGCTCACCTTCTACAAAGGCACCCACAGGTAATATCATACATCCCTGTCTCTCACTCTACCCGTATGTCTGGGCATCCCTTATTTACATCACCTCGTTTTACATGTCTTGGATGATACCCCTTGGAGACTTTCCTTTCCTTATGGATATTAGCCCAATAGGGTGTTTTGTCTTTTTCTTCAGCCTTGTATTGTAGGTCTTTGTAATATCTTGGGGCTATTGGATGATATATCAGGGTTTTTATGCATATGTCTGATAATATTAATGATGAGATGTAATTAACATTGCTATGATCCCTGTGACTAATGAGCCGATGCAAGGAGAAGTTTTTGATGTGCAGGACCATGCCCAACGGATAGGTACCACGTGGACCGGTACACATGGGGAGATGATTAGTTCGGACCTCCATAGAGCTGAAGAGCCCATCAGATGGTTGTTGGGACCCCATCAGGGGTAGAGACAGGATAGTGTTTGACCAATATTTTACACATGAGAAGAAGAAGGATGTTCCATCAAAGACACTTCCAGTGGAACATTTCCCTTTGATGGCCCAGGACATCACCTAGGAGCCACTAACATCACCTTGAGCGTGTGACAGTCTGACAGGGCAACTGACATGTGTGGCATGATTGGGAGGCCCAAAGAGGGTCAACGTTTTGTCATTTTGTGTTGCATTTGCCCTAAAAATGGGCTAACGTCTCCCTCAGTAGTGCTTGATGTCTTGCTTATACTCAATTAGGGTTTTGATTTGACAATTTAATGTAAAAATAGTATAATTTTGGTTTGTATCCTTGTCGGCTATTTTTAATGACCTAAATTTAATTAAAGGTCATGATATCAAATATATTGAGGAGTTTTTCCCTCATTTTGATGAAAGACACAACTCACTCTCTTGTGAGATCTGATTTTTGTGCCCTTGTTGGGTTATTTCATCTTTTAAGTGAGGCGCACTTGTTGAAGGAATGATTTTCTTAGCATTTTTGGCATTTCTCTTGAAGAAAGGTTTACAGCTAGGGTTTGAAATGTTATTTCTTCATGATATGTAAGTGTTTTTTCTGCAAAACTTCTTAATTGAATGGTTGTAGGCTTATATTCTTGCATTTATTTATAAACTTTGTTGATTTAAAACCCTAGGTGACAATCACACAAGTAGGTACTTATTTCATGTCCCCTAAAAGAGAAATATTCAACCATTGAAGAAGGAAGGAAGAGCCTAGCCATTGCTACACTATTTTTACTTCTTGCCCTATGCTAGCCATGCCTTTTAAAATCTAAGAAGGAGGAGACGTCCTAGGCCTAGGATATCTACACCTAGGGTCGTCCTGCTTCTAGGGTTTGGTGATAGGGCTTTGCCATTGCAACACTCTCCCTCACCTCACTCTCTTTTCTTGACTTATCCTTTATGCTAGCTATTTTTCCAAGTTTAACCTAAGGAGGAAAGAGCATGAGGCCTTACTTAAGCAACATCGAAGTGAGCCTCTTTCCCCTAGGGTTTTGATTCTAGGGCCCTGGCATTGCAGCACCTTAGAACCATTCCCTCTAGTCCTTACCCTTTTATCCCTTCAAATTTGTGTCCTCTCTTTAATTGACTCCATTTACCCTTAGGCACTGATCTGAGCTCCCCAACGTTGAAGTGATAGTGGCCAAACAACCCTTAAAAATTTTATAAATTTGAAACGCTAGCTAACTACTAACCCTAATAAGTCTGAAGTCACACTTGGTTATTCCATCTTGACGCAACACTCTCCATTGATAAGCAATTAGATGATGGTTAAGATCATTTATTGAGTAAGGGATTGATTAAATACATTTTTGGCTACATCATCTCAATATTTATTGATGAATTGATATTATTCCATTGCTATATTAATTGACATTGATCTCATTGATATCTATTGTTTTAATTGCTTATATATTGATATCAAATAGTTATATGAAGTACTAACCCATTGAATTATAGCCTGCATATATTGTTTTTCTACTGTCGTGTTCCAGACAGGTGTTCTCATTTGGGGCTACACTTCATTATTGGATGTTAGCCAGACTATCTGATCTTGGTGGTAACCTATGAGGAGGGACTTTTACTCTGACCTTTATATCTTTGCCTCTTCAAAACCCCAGGTTACCGGGGATGTCTCCCCTGGGCCTAACCTCCCTAAATAGAAAGAACATCCCCATTGAAGTGACATTGGGTGGGGTAGGTTCATGTTACACCAGTTTGGACTCTATCTTCTAGCCATTTGACCTAGCTACAAACTGTGCGATAATAGGTCCCATTCAAGAAGATAAAATAAGAGCAAAGAAACTCTACCAATTTTTCTATTCCCCTTGCCCCAATATTTTGCAACCATTTTGTGAGAACTGAAGAGAAGAAGCATATGTGGAAGCAGTTGGTGCATATTTGAAGAGGATCCCAGGACTAGTTTCGAGGAGAAGTGGTCGATATCAACATTGTAAGTTACTTTTGTGAGGTTAATAAGAAAGAATTACTTTTCCCGTCCTGCCATATGAGGTGTTCAATATTCAGTTTTGATTATATTTTATTAGAACCTCTAACCCACTAATTCATATATAATATGCATGTTTGGAGTTCTTTGTTTGTTTGTTTATGAATGCAGGTTGTCTTTGGGAGGAGACTTGCAGTCAAGGAGCAATTGAACACAAAAGGATCAACACCAAATGAGGAGTTCAAGGTAGAGTTACTGGATCCTTTTATCCTTGTGTTTTATGCATGAATGTGGGGTCTATGTACGGATGACAGTAAAAGTAGGAGACTTTAAAGGGTCATTTCTGCATGCATTATAGAACCCTTAGTGATAGTCCGTAGGGGTTTTTCCCACCCACATCAAAATTGGCGACTCCACTGGGGAAGATCTCTAGGGTTTTTTGGGAATATGTTTTGGGTATTTTAAATTGGTTTGATTACCTTTTTTCTAAGTTTCAGTAAGAGTCTGAGTTTGTAGGGATTCTGGTCTTCCATACCAGTACTCCCTGCTTTGTTTTCTTGACTATTATTTTCTTTTTCAAGAAGTTACAGAGGTGTATGCAGTCTTCAGTGAGCTTGCAGGCATACATACGCACCCTACCTTTGGACAGCCTGCGTACATACACTGGCTACTGAAGTGTCAGTAGCGTGCCTGATTTCAGAAAATGAGAGGTAGTCATCCTCTTCCCTGTCAGAAGTAATCCTTCTCAGGGGTTTTCTTGATCTAGTTCTGGTCTATGTTTTTGAAGTCTCTAGCCTAGGTATAACCTCATATTAGCTTTGCTTTGTAAAATTCTCCTTTCATTTTCTTTATCAAAGTAAATTTTATGTGTCTTTAAGGGATTCTGGTTTTCAATACTAGTACTCCCTGTCTGATTTGTTGGATTGTTAGTTTTCATTTTTGAGAAGTTACAAAGGTGTACGCAGCCTGTAGTGAGCATGCAGGCATACATACGTGCCCTACCTTTGGACAGCCCACATACATACGCTGGTTGTTGAAGTGTCAGTAGCATGCATGTGTTGACAAAAAAAAAATTAATAAGGGGCAATCATCCTCTTCCCTGTCAGAAGTTGTACTTCCCAGGGGTTTTCTTGATCCATTCTTGGTCTCTGTTATAATATTCTATAGCTTAGGATTGAATTCGGTTTAGCTTTTCTTTTTTAAAGTTGTTCTTGCATTTTCCTTTATTCGATTTTTATACAAGATAGTGAGTCTGTTCTAATCTGCCTCTTTGGTTTTGTCAGTGACTCCTCATGGTCTGCAGTGGGCCAGAAGTCATTTCTTGGTCTTGTCTTGTCTTTATTTTTTCCTTTTTTCTTCAAAAAAGAAGAAAAGAATACATTTTAAAATTTCTTATTTTGGAAGCATAATAAAAAAATATAGATCTCACTTTCTTTGTTTGGTTAAGTAGTTGGTTGTTTGTATTAAATAATCAGGAAAAAGAATGTTTTCATAAGTTCTTGGTTGTTGACTTAGGACAATAAGTAGCTCATAGTCGAGCGAAATCTTGTTTTGAGTTTTCTGTTAAAATATCTTAGAAAAAAATAAGTAGTTTGAAAAGTTGGTTAAAGAGTTTAAATGTGCAAATATGAATTTGTGAAGAAGTAATTTGTTTTCAGTTTCATTGTATGCTCTTCTCTTTCATATCTTCAAAACATCATTGGTTTCACTTTCATTCCCTTTGACTTAAGATAGCCACTAATATTAACGATTAATTAAAATCAACTAGACTTTATGTTTGTAGGGTCCATCAACTAGTCTAGGCTAGAGCCTTGATTTAGGGTTGGAGAGGAAACTCTTCAAGGCTACAAAAAAAAACATAAGAGTCTATGTTAGGGAGTGCTAAAAAGTCAAGTATCATGAAATTTATCTGGGATCCCCCTCTAACACAAGGGCTAAACACGAGGTTGTGTGCGGAAAGGTAGCAGAGATAACCCCTCCAAAGCCGAACCAAACGTAGTGGGGAACGCATATAGAGAGCTTATCTTGGGATTCTGTTGATCTCATTTGCCACGGAGCTTCATGGGTCTCAAATCCATTTGAGGTCCTCAATTTTATTTTGGGACACTTTCTTTCGATACCCTTGATAGGTTTTGGGCTTTATACCATGTTCATTGTGATCGACCCAATTGTTGATTGTGCCCGCCTAGTGACTGTTCGCATGCTGGCAACCTAGTTGCCTTTATTTTAGGAACTTACACAGGTGACTATGGGGGTATATTGTGGTACCTAGGATAGACATTGGACCATTCTTTGCAGAGTATACCTGGAGGGTGCTTCCATATTCGAGTCACACTTGCACCGGTAAGTTTCTCTAGTGTTGGCTGGTGTAATTGTTCTTCAAACTAGCTAGTGATTTGCTTGTCTTATCTCATGGGGAATTTTTTGAGTTTGTGCTAGTTCTTGAATGTTAATAGAAATCCCTAGTGTTTCATTGATATTCTCACACAATAGAGGATCAGGAGCTCCGCCGGTCACAAAGGCTTCTTGGCCTACCACCGGTCAACCTGGAGCCACCACTGCCACCGCTAAGGCGAAGACTAGACCAGCAAGGGTATTTTGAGGTGACCGGGTCATAGGAAACTATGACCGACCCACCTCTGAGAGAATAACATTTGATTCTAGAGGAACCAACCATTTCAGACCTTTGAATGGAAGCTCTTGGTCTGTACAAACCTCCAAACATTGATCTATCAATGCCCATCATCGTACAAGTTTATCCTTACGAGCACCAAATAGTGTCACAAGCAGCAATGGAACCAAATGTTGTGACTTCTTCAGGGAATTATTATATTCCCTCTATGGCTATCACTATAGGGGGTGTTCCACCTCCTAACCAACCCTCGTTGGTCTGGACCACCATGGTCTCGACCACCTCTACCTTGGGAAATGGTCTGATTTTGTCTACGATGGCGACCACTACTCCTTTCACCCAGAGCGTGACAAGACCTTCATTCTCATATGGGATGCCTATCTTTGATATGAACGTTTTTCTTTCCTAATCCACTCTACAGACTTTAGGTCTGGGGGTAGGGATCTCAAACACTTTCCTAATCCATGGGGGGCATCCCCGCTCCTTATAACACTTTCCCTTATGGAGGGGGTCATATACCTCCTTCGTCCCCTTCGCTCGGTAGTGCTCACCATCAATTCGCCAGGCCAAACGCAAACTATATCTCGTTTGGAGAAGGTAGTCAAGGACTTCCTTCATATAGCATGTTGATAGGTTCAACGTATTTCTCTTTGTTCGATGCATTTTGCAACAACGCTTTCTCATCAACTGCCTTCCAAGCCAGGGGCAACCTCGATTATGGACAAAAAAACCATGTACAGAGTATTATTCCTGCATAGGGGGCAAACTTAGGAATTCCTTTCTCACAAGGACCATGGAATCCATGGCAAGGATTAGTTCCCTTGTCAAGGATGTTGACCGGGGGCAACCCCTTCCATAGCCAATGGAACCTCGGGCAAGGCTTAGGACCTATGCTCATCAGATCAGCAGGGGTAACCCTTCCCAAAATCCTTGGAATGTAACGAAGGCCCCACCTTCTACTTCCTATTAAAGAAGTCAGTTGATGATGTCTCAACCAGTGCAGAATCTGTATGTTGGTCATGGCCATGGTTTTTACCAGAACCCTGGCAGCAACATAACTTTTCCTGGCAACCTGGTGCCAGTTAAACTCCAGGCCCCTTTTTCCATGGTTATAATCAACAACCCAAACTATCGTTTCTGGCAACTTTGCATTTGCAAGACTTGACAAGGTTATTGAATGACCCTATCTATCACGATCCGCATTGGCCTCCTATGTTGACCAAGTTGCCTTCAGACATTCCAAAGTTCAAAGCTAAGCCTAATGAAGATCCAAGCGATCATGTGACTACCTTTCATCTTTGGTGCTTTTCCAATTCGTTGAAAGATGAATCCATCCAGTTTCATTTGTTTCAATGCACTCTCATAGGAAGTGTCATGAAATGTTACATTGATCTAAACCAGTCAAGATACTCTTCCTTCGACAAATTGGCAATGGCTCTCTTAAACCATTTCCAATTACCTATGAGATACGACGTCAAAACTGAATTGCTAGCCAATTTTGAGCAGGAAAGGTGGACCATATATCCAATCACATCTGAGAATGGAGAGGCCGGAAGATTTTGATAAAAGTGTCAGTCCCACCAGAATTCCTGCTTGAGTGGTTCCTTGAGTATTTGGTGCCCTAGTTATCCAAAGACGTCGCAACGTCGGGAGTGTTTTCCAAAGAAGATGCAATAATGAGATCTCAACAACTAGAGATGATTTACTCTCAGTCTGGTATACTTTACGAAATTTTGTCAAACGCACTGCGGCCAATACTTGACAAGACTAGACAAAGAGTTGGACAACATGTCGATGGTATTGTTGGTTCAATACAAATGAAGCATGTTGATCCGTTGTCAAAAAAATTGCAGCAATTGTCGATATAGAAGAAAGCGGCTAGCCAAACCACTAGTCTGGATGCCCCCCCTACTCAAATGTTGGATGTACACAGTGTGCAATTGACAAACCTGAAGGCCACCCAGCAGCCTGATGGAAAGAAGAAACAATGAAAGAAGGGTAAGCGAGATAATAAACCTACCAATAATGTTGACAAGGGAAACATAGAAAAGAAGAAGACAAAGTATCTATGTAACCTATGCACGAAAGACCACCTGACTCACCTGTGCCCTTGGCTTGAAGAGGCCCAAAATTTATTGGTGCAGCAGTAGCCTGTTGTGTTAACGAACCCATTTCAACATGGGAAAAATTTAACTCAAGCCTCTCCGAGCACGGAAGGGGGCAGTCAAGGACCCCCTCCGTCTTCGAGTAATTCTTCATCTGCGAACGTGTATATGATGAAAGATGATGCCTATATATCGACTAGAGTGCATGATTACAGAATGCCAAACACTTATGAGAAGAGAAAAGAATCTGAAAACCCACCTCTTCCTCTCCAAATAGAGAAGACATTGGTAAAAACAATGACATGCATCCCAAAAGGTGAGTTCAAGAAAGCTTCTCACAATCCAAATGCAAGGGCTGCCCAGAACTACTATGTGATGAAGGATTTGTCTCAAACCCCTTGTGCGATGTCTGCTTTGGAGGTCCTCCAGAGCTGCCCTTCCTAGAGAAAGGCTCTGTTAGCCACCTTAGGATATACTGAGACTTGTAATCCGGGTATGATCATGCTTGATACGACTAACTTAAAACGTCGTCTCCCTTACCATGTGGTGTTTCAGATAGTAGTGGCTTACACCATGAAAATGTTTACCCAGAACATTTTCCGCACGATGGTTGATGAGGGTGCCTCTACATGCATGATGTCATTGGCGTGTTGGAAGGCCATTGGCCAACCCATTTTTTCTCCGTCACTGACTCTGCTTACCAATTTCAATGGTCATTCATTCCAACCACATGTCATCATCCCCTATTTTCCTATGCAGTTAGGGGGGAAGACCATGTGTGTTGAGGTTGAAGTGGTCGATGTTGTTGAAGGAAAATCTCCCCGTGGATAGGTAGATCACCTCTTGAGAGCTAGACTCTTAACTCTTAAGATAGAAGACACTTAACATGGACACTGAATTCCTTTCAGATCTATACAAACTAATGCATGAGGGGGAAGGATAACAAAAGTACCTTTTACCGGCGTTTGTCCCTGCACGCTCCGAGTTAAGCTCTAATCTTTCACTCCTCGATGAGCCCTGTAGACAAACAATAGTACGACCACTTCCTACTCTATTGATATTAGCTTGAAAAAAGATATATCTATCAACGATAAGTTCATGTAAGATCAGACACAAACTAGAAAGAAATAGGCCAAGCATGTCATATTAATGAGAACAAAGACAGCAGTAACTTACAATCATAGATGCGAGTGCGACAGCTTCGTCAAGTCCCCTTTGCCTAACCCTTGCTCAAAAGATCCACGACCTGGGTGATAGAAGCTTCACTGATTACTCTCCTCAAGTTCACTGTGTGTTTCCTATGAGATCATAGGTTTCATGCTAGCAATTCCTCCCCCCTCTCCACCATCATAGAGCCTGCTTATATAGGTTAAGAGAGGATTAACCTCTTGAGGTATCTTTAGGGTAGGTTGAGGAATTCCCTCCTTAGATCAGGGATCTTCTCCTAAGATCATGATTGAACCAAGAATTTGAATGCAACTGCCTTCCAAACTTGAAATATCCTCCCCTTATTCTCCTCAATAGATCAACCACTGCCCAGATTAGACAGCGCTCCCTCAAAAGGGGCATCAGGGCGCTATAACGCTCCCTAGTAGGCTCAAGGGGAGTGTCGGTGCTTCAAATATGTGTAGCGCTCCTTCAGAGGGGTGATTTGGTGTTATAACGCTCCCTAGCACCTTGTAGGGGAGCTCCAGCGCTCCTAAGGCTGATGTAGGGGAGCGCTCTCCCTCAAAACCCTAGTTTAAGAGCTCCTTTCAGGTGGGAAGAGACACCTGACTTCAGTTAATCATTCTCCTTCCTCCAAATCAAGTGTTTGAGATATTCTAAGTGTCTCCTTGGTGTCGTCATCATGGCAGTATGCTCTATTTAACATTTGCGACACTTGTGAACAACATGCGACAGTTGTGAGGGACATGCGACACTTGCGACACTTATCAAAGCGAGCAACATTGAGGTGTAACAGATTGCCCCACAAAGTATGAAGTTAGAAGATGGGAACTGATAACTGAAATACTTTGTAGACTTTTAAGCAAGGGTATAGACTCGGAGAACCTGACGGAAGCTGCACACAAACATCCAACAAATATCATGACATGTTTCAAAACCCAAGGCAGGCATACCTATGCTTAGGTGATCAAGACTTGCAAGATATGGCCGCCACAAAATACACTTCCGATCCATAATTGTATTGATGAAAAGGTATAGCCACCGAAGATACAATGTGGATCTATACTCTAATGACCTGGACCGATCGTAGCCACGAAGAATACACAGTGGATCTATGAGATGACAAGACATAGCCACGACCAATACAAAGTCGATCTATGTAACAGTGTATGCATCATTTGTCCAAGAGAAACTCCTTCACAACCTGGGCAAAGTACATATCAAAGTGATCACTCAAACCAAGGTCTTCTTACCGATCCCGATGTGGTACAAATCTAACCATGTGAATAGATGTCCTGATGTCGAACATGGAAAAAACCACTTGATTACCGATCAATGGTGTAAATCGTTAACAAGTGTGAGGGAGATCACCATTAACGTCAATGATTCCCAAGGTACCCTAGTACATTCCAACGAATGTGAATGGATGAGCTGGAGTTGAACATCCATGGAATCATCCGATCAAAGGTCAATGATGTAAACCTACTGTCGAATGTGAGGAGGCCTGCCATTGAGGCATGCAGGTCCCAAAGTACTAACTGGTTTCTAATCCTAATTCCTGGATAATATGCTGAGGTCGAAAGGAATAGGATCGTTGAAGGAGGGTCTTGATGTATCCCCCATCAACGACACGAAATGAACACAGAGGTGTAATTGGTAGATCGAATGAACATGGACTGACATGGGTTTTGAGACAAGATATTTGTGATGGCTGACTCTAGAGGCGGATACTTCCCTTGAACACTGAGGCACAACAGCAGAAACGTGACATGGACCAAAACTTGATGATGCAATGGATGATATGACTTACATCAAGTGACCCAAAGGAGTGAAAGAAACTCAAAGGATTGGCTCAGTGCCTCCAGTGGATTATAATGCGTGCAAATGACAAAGTGTCGTGTTCAAGGGAGACTCTAAGAATTACTTGGTAATGTTCCCAAGAGACTGCTTGGCTTGCTTCTTTCAAATTTTCCCCCATCCAGATAAACGAGTACCTCTTTTTGATTTAATGAGCTCGAGGAGGATAACACATGCTCAATATAAATCACCTTCGGTAAGTTCCTCTTCCTTTGTTTAACGAACTGGAAGAAGTAAGGGTTCGATCCCGTATGGGCTTGTCGATGTGTGTTTTAGTGAGTCCAAAGACAGAAAACTCGAAGATTTTTCATGATTATAGAGTCTGGAAAAACACTTAAAAGAGAACTCTCGCAGTTCCTTTTTCATACAGTAGTCTAACGAGACCGAAAAAGAGATAAATTATCACTCGAAAGACGCCCTTTCGAACCTTTTAACGAGTGTGAAAGGAAGCAAGGTCACTCGACAATCTTTTCATAATTATAGAGTCTGAAAAGATTTTAAAGATGACTCTAGGGGGTTCCTTTTTCATGTGTCCATGCGGGTCCAAAAAAGAGATAAAAGTCTACCTGGTGTGTTCTCATATTTTCAAGCTTGAAAACGAACTAAGACTATGCTCATGGATGTGACAAGGTAAACAAATGATCAGAACTGCTTGGAAACCTGTGATGTCAAAACTGCAATCCAGTGATTTAGTGAAGCCTTTCTATTGCCATAGAAACCCATAAATAACTATACCTTACAAAAAATGAAATTTTATAAATAGTAATATAAGAAAAACTTCATTTACCATTTCATTTTGCATAAGGATTTGTAGCAGTGGAGATTCTCACTTTGGAGGTGGATCTTGTTTCGCTTGATACCGAAGCTAGGTTTGATTGTTTCTCTCATCGTTTGGACCAGGTAGATCTTCATCTCCCCTTATTTCACTTACATGGTTTAATATTCATTTTCATAGCAGTATTTAATTTTAAAAAAGAAGCCCTAGGTCGCTCCAAAAAAGATCAAATCGGCTTCTATTAAAAACAATGGGAGTAAGACATTCTTTGTGCAAAAACATTTTAGAAAGTAATAGCCAATATGCCAACACCTTGACACTTGGGTGGATGGGTCGTTTTCGTTAAATAAATCATAAAAAACTCAAAAAATGCACCCACGCAGCCACCATAGACATCATCTTAATTAAAAATGTTTCATTATTTCTTGATGATTATTGACTGGTAAAGAGAGGGCATGATTATTATAAAAGAGGGCATGGTCTTTTTGAACAATGTGCGCATTAGATTTCATGTTTTTAAATTGTTTAAGAAATTGTCGAAATTGCCAAAAACATTGAATAATGAAATTCTTTGTTTTTTTGGTTCGTAGGTGATTTTGGCGACTATGATCGAGTGGAAAGAACGAGAGCATGAGATTGATGACTTGGCTGCCTTACGGAGTCCTTGCACGTGGGCTGCATTGAGATCTTGTGGCTTATTGAAATTCTTCAAATTGCAAAAAATGAAGAAGGAGATTTTATTGCTTGAGCACATGATCAGCTTATGGGATGTCCCGGAGCAAGGGTTTCGAATCAGAGCACAGCTTCTAACCATCGAGTTGGAAGACGTGTATTTCTTGACTGGCCTCTCGAAAAGAGGGGTTTCTATATCCTTTTCTGGACAGATGGCGCTTCCCAAGCAAGTGGGTGTGTATCTGGCACGTCATTGTATCCCAGGAGCAAGATTGGTGGGGGGTAGGATCCCTATCAAGGATATCTGAGAATTACCCCTCTGGTCCATTTTGTTTTCCATCACGAGCGTGACAGGAAGTACTAGCACACATCTGGTGTCGAGATCACAGGTGGATTATGGCATACAGTGTTTGGAACCAACACTGTTTAACTGGAGCACAGGGTTCCTTTGGAATGTGAAGGAACAGGTTTCACGGTGTAGGATGGGACAGAAATAGTTTGGATACGGCTCTTTCTTGGTCTCATTTTTCTTAGAGCGCATCCCCCAGATGCAGCCTCAAATAGCACTGGCAGTGCGACCGGTGGACGAGCCCCGGATGTAGAGGTGGACTAGTCTGTCTCTAAGGCTAGTAGCAGAGTCAGAGTTCTGTTTTACTGGTGATTTCTTTGCTTGGCTAAGACGGCAGTATCTCTGGATAGAAGACTTCCCGTATGCTGAGGTGGATTTTCGCGGGAGCATGGATTTGATTCTACCCGCGGGGGAATATTGGGATGCGTCCGATGAGAGACTAAGCAACGCCTTGTCTAGTTTTTGTTTTTAAGTTTTTAATGTATATATTTTTTTGGAGTATGTAGAAGAGTTTTTAAAAGATGTATTGTTTTCAACATGCAAACAAGGGAGCAATGCGCCAGGCTGATATACCGATACCAGGACGTCATGGGGGTGCTCCGGTTGCAGTAGATCCGGGAGCACCAGTGATAGGTCTTTGGTAGGTTGAAAGAAACCTCCAAGGCCTCACGATGGGAATTCCTCCTCTACGGAGGGGAGAAGTGCCTTTACATCTGCAGAGGCACACTGTGGGAGTGCCAACGAATGTCAACTCTCTACTGAGACACGTAGTGCGTGCAGTGATATGTTACTCTCAGCACAATGTAGTGCATGGAGATTAGAGTCTCTCTGGTGATTGTATTTTTGTATGCCTTGTCAAGCGATGTTGTATGGGCGTAAAGACCCAAAATTTTTCTCTTCTAAATACTTTTTGATGTAATCAAAATATTTCAGTCATGCTATGTATATATATACAGTTCCAAGTTTTTTATAGTGCCAAATGATTTGTACATGATGATGTCTTTAATGTGATGTGTTTTAATTTACATGTGATGTACAATTTTTCTTTCCTTTATGAAATCTTATCTATGGGCGAGGTACCGATCCATAATGTAATTAGCTAACGAATCTGACACATTGTTAAGTTCTCTTGGAATATGTCTATATTAGATATAATCAAACATTCGTTCAAGACGGAAAACTTGTAGGTGGAGACGTAGCAGGATAGGATTACGGATAGCGTACATACGATTGAGTTGATAGACCACGAGTTGGGAGTCTAGGTTAACAATGATACAAGAGATACCTAGGGAGGAGGCTTGGGTCAAGAGTCCGATGACAGCGTGATATTCTGCCATGTTATTAGTCGTTGTTCCTAAGAAAATATGTCCTGAACTCACCACCTCGTCAAATTGGTAAATAACCCATGTTGCCGAAGCAATGTTTCGGGTATGTCGACTAGCGCCATCCGCAAACCCAAAAAAGATAGGAAAGGAAGACGTCATTTGTGCATGAAAACACAAGGCACAGTTATGAGTGGTGAAGGTAAAGACTCAAGCACGCGAAATAAATAGACACACCAAACTAAAATACAATAATGTACAACATACACATGCTAGGTGATCTAGGCATAGTACTTTTTAAGGTAAAGCTCGTTCCGGGGCTCTCCTAGGGAAATTCCATCATAATGGACTATAGTGTCCCCAAGGCCGATCCCCGATGTAAAATATGAACTGAAAGAGATTGTAAATATGTGTTATAGGCTGGTGAGCCAAGTTTTGTATAAGCCAGTAGGATTATGTGTCTGATTAGGCCAGAGAGCCTAAGGGTTGAAGGCCAAGGGCCTGGATTTTGTATCTGTATGTATGCAGCACTTCAATAAAATATAAACACCGCTAGGTGCAGACCGACCACGATGAAAGAGTGATGGGGGACTGAGCATCCACAGAGTGGGCAAGGGATTAGGGGTTGGAAGGTGGGAAAAAGGGGTTGAGTGTTGAACCTAGGGGCTAAGCCTAGGGGGCTTAGGCCTGGAATAATATTTTAATATTATTCCAAAAAGAACCATGTGCATATTATTTTACCCTAAGTTCTTTGGAAGGACGAGTGACTTCCAAATGTGAAGGAACGAGCTTCATGGGTGACAAGTGTCAACCCATGTGCATGCAGTTAAAACTACCGAAGCAAGCCGTGTTGGGGGTTCTTCTCCCATTCCTGTCAACTGTTGCGTAGGTTCCTTCTAAAAAAAAAAATCTAGCAAACTGTCTGAGGGTGAATGGGTCGAACCTTTGCAAAGATATCCTCGTGCATCTTCTGAACCGTACACCCCTTGAACCAGAAGCCTGTTCCGTTCTGAGATAGCCCGTACATTCTATTATGAACCGTCAAGCCTGTGAGTGGAATCTCTGTACACCTTGTGAAATCCCAAAATCGAAACCATGAGTCTATTTTGGGATTGTTGAGCCTGTTTGGGAAGCCCGTGTCTGTTTTTCCAGTTGGATGTTGTGGCCACGCAGTGCTGGACTACGTGTGGCTTACTGGCCAGTGTGAATTCGTGCTTAGCCTGTGTGTAACCTCTCTCCAAATGAGGGAGGTGATTGTGGTTTTAAGAGGCAGGTTGTCAGGCCTGCGAGCAACTCTTTCCAGGTGAAAGAGTTTGCTGGGAAGTGTTTTCTTCCAGAGAGTGTCCAGCACCAGCTACGGGCTCTGAGACTTCCTGATCCAGCCTGTTGCCGAGACCCAGAAGGGGAGATTAGCACCGATGGACTGTGTGTGTGAAGGTGTATACTCCCGGGCGGAATAGGCATGTGGGGAATGAGGGTCTGGTAGTAGTGGGCGTAAGATGGCATCTCTGGGAAGAATCCTTCCAGATATTTCTGTGATTTCTTCCCTGTAACCTCAGCCTAGCCTAGGATTCCTTGCCTTGGGGTGGAGCTTGCTCCTAGCTCGGGGGTGACCCACTGTTGAGCTGAAGAACAGTGTGGTCTAAGGCTAGGAGGTTCGTGGAAGGCCTGCACTTGGTTGGTGAATTCTACAGCTGTTCAAAGATAAGTATCTGAATTATGTTTTTATCACATTTGGCATGACTGTGTTGTTCATGTATCACATTTTCCGCTGTGTAAATGAGTTACTGTGGAATGCTATGGAATGTTTAATTATAGAAGTAACCAGATATGTTTCACTCTATAATTTAAATGTGTTTAATTGTGTTAAATGCATGCGCTTATAATGTCTGTACAAATTACGTAATCATTCATGTATAGAATGGTAACTGAGAGGTTTGGAAACCTCGGTAGTGAAAGGGTACACTACAGAGTGGTATCAGAGCCAAGGTTCCGACACTGATCCTATATGGGCCAGTGGAGCGGTCTTTGGACCGATAATGTGAGGGAAATTGGGTTTGGAATGGCCAATTTCGGACCTTGTTTTGCTCCAAAGCGTCAAGGAGACATTTGACGAGTTTTTATTAAGCTCAGGATGAATAGCGGTGCTATGAAACCGCAGCGGGTGTGTTCTATGGCCACGGGGAGACAGTTCTCTACACCAATGGTGTTAGAACCGTAGGATCTATTCGGTAGGGAAGGCGAACCCTCGTGACCATCGGATATGGAAAAATGTACGTAGTAATTAAAATTCCTTTTGAAGTACATAGAAAATGTGGAAATCGCGATATGCAAAATTTCGAGTTGGTTAGGAACTATCTGAATTGTCAGATCTTAGCTGGAAAACCCATCAGCCGTAGGATCTATCGGGAGGTGTCTGAAGGTTAAACCTCAGAAACTAGGGACGAAAGCTCTGAAACAATCTAGACCGTCTGAAAGACGGAGGACACATGTCATGAGATTTCCCATTTCGGGAAATCGGGAATCGTGATATCGCGAGTCCTGGTAACAAGGTATCGGGACTTTTCATGGTGGAAACCCCAAAATGTCGAAAATATCTATGCCATTGATCCAAGGAGGGGATCCGACCATTGGATTCCATGCTTGGTTTGGACGTGGATGCAGGAATGTGTACCACGTGCCAGTGAGTCGAGGAGACAGGTGAGAGTGTTGGGACCCAGTGACATCATAGAAAGCGACGTGGATCCTCACAAACGTACCACATGACACGGTGGTGAGGGGAGACAGTTGTGCTGTGGGCCCAGGAAATAAGTAACTCACGATTGCGGGAGCTCGCGAGATAAGGGCATAGGAGCTTGACATGGAAACTTGCGAAGTCGCGAAGTAGCGAGAACAAGAGGAGAAAAGTCAACATCGCTCCTCGGGGGTTTGAAAGTCGAAGGAAGTTGGTTCAACTTCAGAAGTGGCGAAGTTGTGAAGTGCCGAGAGCCAGCACGAGGGACACGCGGCAGAACCATAAAGTGGTCCCGGGAAGTAGACCGGCGGACACACGTCACATGGTGGAAGGAGTCAACACTTCGTTGACCTCCTCGTGTCTCGGGGACTCAGAAGATAGGAAATGGAGGTTTGGGCCTTCGACTCGCGAAGGTGCGAGTTGCGAGAGGAGCTAGAGTTAGCCTAGCTGGTGGTCACACGCGGAGGGTGCTGACGGAAAAGGGGGTTGTACCTATCTCATGATCTCAGACATCGCGGAATGGGACAGGAAGAGTTGAGAGTTTTGACTCACGAACTCGCGAGATCGCGAGTCGCAAAAGGGTGACTCTAGTTATGAATATCTGACTGTGGGATTTTCGTGGACCGAAACTCAAGGTCCCAAAAGCCCCAAAATATCAGAAACTGAAGTTTTGAACACCCAAAAAGTACAGAGCCGAGCAGAGCTCAGAAAATTTGTGAAATTGAAAACATTTTCATAAAATTGGATTGTTTATGAATGATGAAGAATTGTCAAGAAAATGAAGGCTTGACAAATTCTAGTTGTCTGCGTGTTATATTGCAGAAGACTGACGAGTGCCAGAACTGTTTGGAAATTGCCTCAAATGCAAGAAATGGAAGAAATACATAATACTTCCAGTTCAAGAAACTTATTTAAAATCAAAATGTCTTTTATTTTATTCGATCGGGCTTATAAATAATGTGGTTGTTCATGAAAGTTTAATGGCCTGACAAATTTTAAATTTAATTTCATAGAGAGAGAGAGAGAGAGTGCGTGTGCAGAGTTTGAAGAAGGCTAGAATTTCGGTTAATCAACGCCGAGTATGGAGTGGGGAAGGGTACAAATTACCCCTGAAATAGAAGACGAACGGGAAGGAAAGAATGTTAATATGGGAATCGAAGGATCAAACTCCAATGGGCATGGAAAAGAGAGGGATAAGGAAGAACATATGATGCAACTCATCGAAAAATTGCAGAAAGATGCCCAGGCTCGCCTAGCTGATAGCCAAAATCTCATGAAAATCCGGGATCGGCAGGGTGAATTCAATTTAAAAATGATGAAGAGCCTGGAAAGAATAGAAAAGAAATTGGATAAGGGAAGTGACACAAGCAGATCAAGAAGTGTCAGAACCCCTGAGAGGAGAATAATATCGAGGAGTGGTAATAGATATTACCGTCTCTCCCCGAAGCATTCTGGAAAGGAGACACACAGTAGTTCAAGCCCGTCCCCTACCAGAAAACATTGAAAATCTGGAAGGGAGGAATTGAAAGGAGAGATGAACAAAATTAAACCTCCAACATTTGATGGAGAGCATAAGAAGGAGGAAGATGTTGAAATGTGGTTGTTGGGCATGAAGAAATACTTCCAGCTGCAGAACTATTATGCCCATGTAGAGGGAAGAATTGTGATGTACCAGTTGAAAGGAAAAGCATCCATGTGGTGGGATCAGTTTGTGCAGGTAAAGCACATCAGAGAGAAAGAGGTCACGTGGAAGGAATTTAAGAGGTATTTCGAGAAGAAATACCTGACTAAAAGATATTATGA
>ML800591.1:87607-100065 GCA_009831015.1 Picea engelmannii
AAGCCCGTGTCTATTTTCCCAGTTGGATGTTGTGGCCACGCAGTGCTGGACTGCGCGTGGCTTACTGGCCAGTGTGAATTCGTGCTTAGCCTGTGTGTAACCTCTCTCCAGGTGAGGGAGGTGATTGTGGTTTGAAGAGGCAGTTTGTCAGGCCTGCGAGCAACTCTTTCCAGGTGAAGGAGTTTGTTGGGAAGTGTTTTCTTCTAGAGAGTGTCCAGCACTAGCTACGGGCTCTGAGACTTCCTGATCCAGCCTATTGTCGAGACCCAGAAGGGGAGATTAGCACCGATGGACTGTGCGTGTGAAGGTGTATACTCCCAGGCAGAACAGGCATGTGGGGAATGAGGGTCTGGTAGTAGTGGGCGTAAGATGGCATCTCTGGGAAGAATCCTTCCAGATATTTTTGTGATGTCTTCCCTATAACCTCAGCCTAGCCTAGGATTCCTTGCCTTGGGGTGGAGCTCGGTCCCAGCTTGGGGGTGACCCACTGTTGAGTTGAAGAACAATGTGGTCTAAGGCTGGGAGGTTCGTGGAAGGCCTGCACTTGGTTAGTGAATTCTACAGTTGTTCAAAGATAAGTATCTGAATTATGTTTTTATCACATTTGGCATGACTGTGTTGTTCATGTATCACGTTTTCCGCTGTGTAAATGAGTTATTGTGGAATGCTATGGAATGTTTAATTATAGCAGTAACCAGATATGTTTCACTCTGTAATTTAAATGTGTTTAATTGTGTTAAATGCATGCACTTATAATGTCTGTACAAATTATGTAATCATTCATGTATAGAATGGTAACTGAGAGGTTTGGAAACCTCGGTAGTGAAAGGGTACACTACATCGACTAACTCATAGGTGCCTCTATTTAGGACACGTTTCACAATGTAAGGGCCATGCCACAGAGGTTCTAACTTACCTATCCCCAATTTGTCATGAGCCTGGTCATAGACGAGGACTAAGTCTCCTTCTGCAAAAGTCCGAGGATGGATGGATTTGTCGTATTGGTTTTTAATCCATTTTTTATGTGCCTCGTTAACGAGAGCAGCATCACTACGTGTTTCGTCCAGTTTGGATAGATATAAGGAACATTCTTCTTCGGCAGAAGTATGGGGTAGGAGTTCTACTTTGAGTTTCAAAGATGGAATTTCACACTCGATTGGTAAAACGGCTTCGATGCCATATACCAATTGGAAAGGAGTAAATCCAGTTGTGGTTTTCACGGAAGTGCGGTAAGCCTAGAGAGCGGAGAAAATTTGTAGATGCCAAGATGTCTTGTTTTCCCCTACCGTACGTTGAATCATGGTTTTTAGGACTTTGTTGATGGCCTCAACTTGTCCGTTGGCCTGAGGATAGTATGGGGATGAGTTTTCATGGCGAAAACCCAATTTGACATGCAATTCACTCATCATCTGGTTCTTAAAGTCCACACCGTGATCAGTGAAAATGGCGTGTGGTACACCAAAATGAGTTATGATGTGGTTAAAAAGAAATAGAGTTGTGGTATGACCATCGTTCAGAAAGGTAGGCATAGCCTCAGCCCATTTGGTAAAATAGTCGACAACGACGATTATATAACCGTGCCCCTCGGCTGAGGTAGGCTTACATTGCATGAAATCGATACCCCACTTAGCAAAGGGGCTGATGGCGATAATGGGGTGCAGCGTAGTAGGGTGGGTTCGTGCCTTGTTGTTAAAAACTTGGTAGGGTGGGCACTTTTTGACTGCCTCAATACAATCTTTGAAAATCGAGGGCCAAAAATAGCCGGCACGTAGGATTTTTTAGGCTGTGGCCATCCCAGAAAGGTGACCGCCACAGGCGCCAAGGTGACAATCGTTTAGAACGTGTTCAGCCTCTGCATGAATCAAACATCGTCAAATGATAGTATCAATACCACGGCGATACAGGGTGTCGTTGACGATAAGGTAATGATGATAATGGTGGTGAATACGTCGACACTCTTCACGGGAAGTGTTTAGCTGAAAACGTTGGGTTTGGAGGTAAAGGAGGATGTCTCCATACCAAGGATCATAGGTGCTGATGAGGAAAAGAGTTTCATCGGGGAGAGAATCTCTAGGTTCGATGTCTTCATCAGCACGGGGGAGATTGCAGATAAGATCTGCAAACACCAGGAACTTTTTGGCTTTGGACTTTGTAAATTCAAGATCGAATTCCTCAAGGATGATGATCCATTTAGAGTATTTTCCCCCAAGCACTTGACGTGTCAAGACATGGTACATGGGGTTTGAGTCCGCAATCACCGTGGTGGTGCATAGTAAGATGTAATGGTGGAATCTCTGGACAGCGATGACAGCTTCCAGAGCCAGTTTCTCTACATGTGAATAGCGGAGCTCAGGTCCAGATAGAATCTTGCTCAGGTAATAGATCACATGTTCCTCACCGTTGGGGTCATCCTGAACTAACACCATCACAATAGTGGAAGTGGAGGTAGCTAAGTAAAGGATGTAGTCCTTTGTATACTTGGGAGGGTGCAACAAAGGTGTGTGGGTCAAGTCATGATTGAGAGCATCAAATGACCATTGAGCGATGTCATCCCAGATGAAAGGGGTGTTTTTCTGTAGCAACCAAATGAATCCTTTAGTTATCTCATCATAGTTACAAATGAAACGGCGTAGGAAGTTTGTTTTTCCTTGCAAGATTTGGAGTTGGTTTAAATTAGTAGGTGGGGGTAAGGCTAGAATAGCCTTAATCTTTAAAGGATCCACCCTAATCCCGTCTTTGGAGACAATAAAACTGAGGAGTCGACAGGATTCGACAGCAAAAATAAACTTATGTGGGTTCAAGCGGATACGGTAGAACCAACATCGAAGAAAAATAGCCCGTAAATGATCAATGTGATCAGATCGATTGGATGAGTGGGCAGGTAAGTCGTCGAGGTAAGGTTCTGCGATATGCTTGATATCGTGGAAAGCGTACGACATGGCCCATTGGAAAGTAGCACCAGCATTTTTTAGACCAAAAGGTAGCTTTCGATAGGTGAAAGTTCCCCATGGGAAGATAAAGGTTGTCTTATGTTGATCAACAGGTAAGATTTCAATCTGGTTATAGCCGGAGAAGCCATCCATGAAAGAGAAGATTACGCTCCCAACGCAATTATCAATGATTTGGTCAATGAAGGGGATAGGGTAGTTGTCCTTGGGACAAGCTTTATTGAGATCCTGATAGTCAACAAAAACATGGATGGTTCCTTGTTTTTTGGCAACCGGAACAATGTTGGAGACCCATTCTATCAAAGGGACAGGATAGATAAAGCCATATTTTAGAAGTTTCTCAACTTCTGCCTTTATAGCTGCGATTTTCTTGGGATGAACCGGGCGGAGTTTTTGTCGAATAGGTTTCGTGCCAGGGTAAGTCTTGATTTCATGCACGATGATTGAAGGGTCGATCCCTGGCATTTCCTCGTAGCTCCAAGCGAAGACATCACAGAATTCTTTGAATAGAGCGGTGTAAGAGACCACTTCTTCAGGTGTGTAATTAGCACCAAGGTTAATGTTTTCCACAACACCTTCTTTGATCGAAATATCAATAACGATCGTAGTAGAGATGTTACCCATATTCCCCTCAGAGAGAGTATCTTGTGTGAGGATGGGAGATTGTGGAGCATCTATAACATCGGGAGGGAAGCCAGAGTGTATGTCTTTTTGAATTTCTTCCAAAGGTGGAAGAAAAGAGGATCGATGATGGTTATCATCCCAAGGTACATCGTCAATGCTAAGAATTTCCATAATAGATTCGTCAGAAGGGAAAACTTGGGAAATGTAATTGATTGCAGATGATAGGGAATCCAACCATGAGGGCATCGAGTAGGCATCAGGTGCCAATAAATGGGGTTTTTTCGGAGAGGGAGATGCAGATTGAATAGCTATGTATGCGGCCTCGGCTAGGCTAAGTGGCAAGGTGTCACTGAGCACATCAAATTCCATAGAACTAGGTACAATCCAAGGATCAGATGATTCCAAAGATTGATAAGGCATAGTTGAGATCATAGTGACGGTGGAAATATGATGCGTGGTGGGTGGAAGTGGTGTAGGGAAGGTACCCATAAGGCTAGAATCTTTCAATAAGCCAACACCAATGCTTTCATACGTAACTGGGTGGTCTGCCAAAAAAGGAATGTTGTTGGTGACGGGGGCGCGAGCGTCAGGTGTACAGAAATCGAGTTGATTGATAGTGACAACTTTTCCTTGATGGGGGAATTGTACACATTGAAACACCGATGAGGCGATGGCAGTCATAGCGTACAACCAACTTCTTCCAAGTAGTAGGTTGTAATTGAGGGGGGCATCGACCACCTCGACATCAATAGTAACAGTTTTGTTGCCCAACTGAACGGCTAAGGATTGTAACAGTCCATGAGGATGAAAACCTCACCCATCAAAATTGCGTAACATTGTAGGGGATTTGTTAAGGGCAGGTGATTTCAAGCCTTTCCAACAAGCTAAAGACATGACACAAGTAGAGGCTCCCTCATCCAAGATAGTTTGGTGGATTTGTTGATTGTGAACAACAACATCGATTTGAAAAGCTAGTTGGTGAGAGAGTCGGGGTTGATGATCATCTAGATTAAACGTGAGGTTATTTGATGACTCAGGATTGAAATCACCGATGGAAGTTAAGAGCGTTCTACGTTGGTTGGGACAGTGTTGCAGAACTTCCAAGGCAGACATAGCACACAATGCTTGAGCCAAATCTTCAACAATGTTGTAGTTTTGGGCAGCCCACGAACTAGGATTAATTGTAGACTTTTGGATAGTGCTCTTAGGAGGGTGTAAAGTGGAGTTGAACAAAGGTTTCTCAATCTGCAGTGGCCCGGATGGAGGGCCAGACAGAGGACTAACGAAAGATGGTAATGGGTCTGGTAAGGAACCATTAGTAGTCTTTGGCTTATCAGGTTTAACCGGTGTGTCATATGTCGCAGTGCAAGTGGTTAGATTAATCCCATTAAACATGTAAATGTGGGCACTGGTTGAGGCCTCATCATGGGATTGGTTGGAACTACCCCCTGCAGTGGGGGTTTGAGCAACCAAAGATTGTTGTTGTGGAAAAGGTTGAGTAAGCACAACGGGTTGTGAATTTCCCTTAAACATTTTGGCCACTTCATCGCGATGTGGACAGTCTTGAGTGTAGTGATCGTCGCCACAAATGACACATGGGAATTTTTGTTTTCATTGTGGTTGTTTTCTGGCAGGAGGGGTTTGAGGTTGATTTTTTGGTTGTTCGTTGTTGTTGTTTTTCTTTATTTTATTTCCTTCTTTCTTATTGCCCCCAAGTTGTTGTGAAGGGGTCGATTGGATTGCATTCACCTCAAAGACCTAGTTTGAGGGGGGGTAGAAGAGGGTGCAGTCAGACTAGGAGCAGGCATCAGAACGGACTGTTGGGTTGTTCTAGCCGACTGGGAAGTAGATTGGGTTTTGACAAAGCCAATGACTCCATCCATGTGCAAGGTAGACGATGGTTTGGATGGATCATTAGTGGCACGGGTAGTATTTGGTATCAAATCGTACAGAGTACCAGACTATGAATAAACCAAGTCTAAGTATTGAGCTCGAGCAATAGCTTCTTCCTCGGTGACCACACCACCCATGGCAACATCACGAGTGATCTAGAGTAACAGTGATTTGGTGAACCATTCTGCTAATAATTGGTTAGGAATGATCATTTTGATTAGCCTTCGTCGTCGTCTCCATTCATGATTATGATCAGAGATATGTACGGAGGTTGTCTGATGAAGGGAGGTTAATAGTTCAGTACTCGTCTCGTATCGAATGGGTAGTTCGAAGTGTGTGAGGAAGGACATGGCAAGGGAGTTGAAATCGTGAAAAGAGGCACGTGGTATTTCAATATACCATTTTGTTGCAGAACCTGTAAGCGTTCATTAGAAAATACACAAACATATAGAACCGTCCATGAGGGAGTTGGATGAACACCACAAATGGAAATTCATCACGTGGTTGTTTGGGTCTGCCCCGGACTTTCCATCTAATTTTGGAATATCGGAAGGAAGTTTAGCTGGAATAGCTGGCCAAACCGGAGAATGAAAAATAGGATCATTCGTTAATCGAGACAAGTCTGGAAGGTCCAGGGTTGCTAGGAAAGGTAGTTTTCGGTTAACCTGTGGGTAATACTAGTGTGGCATAGGGACACCAATAGGGCCATACACTGGGTTATGCGAATAATTATAACTAGTGGGCCCTCTTGTGTAAGGTTGGTGTTGACCAGGGTACACAGGATTTGAGGTGTTTTGAGAAACATGTGTGAGCAGAGGATAACCGGATGGGTTTTGAGGGTTATAAGTTGGATTTGGCATTTGTCCATAAGGAGGTTGTTGTGGAGCTTGAGAATTGTGTCCCCTCGAGAACTGTGGGTTTCCTGGAAAAGGGACATTCCACGGATTAGGCGTGGCAGACACATTTTGTCCATATGGTTGATGGTAGGCTCCGGTTTGAGGCTGCCCCCCAGCCTGAGGGTGCCCCCCAAATGGAAGTTTTCCTCCGATGGGAGGATGCCCCCCAGCTTGAGGTAGAGTTCCCGAAATTTGAGAACCAGACATAAATGATTGACCAGTACCACTGAATGGATTAAGACCACCAAGACCGGTCCCTTTGGGTTGATGGATAGGTATGGAACTTCCCGGCATAACTTGGGTAGTAGTGGCAGTGGAAAAATTTAGTGCTTTGTACCCAAAAGGGAGTGACGATGAAGGTCTTGGTGTTACTGGTGTGCCAATTGCAGATTGGCTAACCACCGCATTACTGACGGGAATAGTCGGAATGTGAGGGACCATTGTAGAATGGGCCGTCTGGAGAGGAAAAGTAGACCTTGGGCCAACATACAATTCATTCGTACCAATGGATGGTGTGGCCGTAAAAATGGTAGTACTGGTAAAATGTTTTAAGGGTACGATGTAGGTGATACGTGCATCGGCACCTACTCCTGTTCCATAAAGATCCTGCACCATGCACAGTGGACTTCGAACAATGTCTGTGGTCCAAAAGGGTTCATCGACTAAAGGGTTTGAATGAGCCCCATTCGGAACGTTAGAAGGATTGACGACGACAAATTCACCGACTGAATTTAGTTGGAGAACACGTTGCTCATATCCCTCCAGAATGCGGAAAGCTTCTGGAGACTCTGAAACAATTCGGAAATTTTCCAAAGGAGTGGGAACTTCTTCTTGGGAAGTTGTAGTGTCTTGAACCTCGCTCTGTTGAGGAGATTCTTCCATCGAATGAGGGGGTAAAGGGGTATTCCCTTCCATATTTTTTGAAGGAAGTCCCTGTAGCCTCTTTGAATAGCGTGGAGGGTCGATGTTGGTGAAAAAGAGTCGGCGGAAAAGATCTATGGCCAACTACCGAAAAGAAACAGCATACGCTAATAGAATCTAAGAATCACAACCAAGCAAATAGGACCTTCTCTCGATGACCGTACTAGTTGGTGATGAAATCCAACATCACGTGATCAAGTCAAGAAGGGGAGGGGATATGGTGGAACAGTTACAATGGCGACCTGCTTAACGCACTTTCACCCTGGTGCAAGCTTCCACGCAGTAATTGTGGATTTACCCTCCAAGGAGCCCGAGTGAGTTTGACCAATGTCTACTCCAGGTACAGTGAGACTTCCCTTCACTGTCACCTTGTGTAAGACCCTAAAGATTATGGCCACTAAGGTTACCAACTCGCAGTCAGCCCCTGGGCGGGTACAGTCGACAGTTCGGTCTGAATGTACGGGCAAGGTATCTAGACCGAAATCAACTTGAAAGGATTCCACTCAGTAATTGTGGATTTACCTTTAAGAGATCCCCATAATATGATCTGACCACTACAATCAGTCAAACCACAAAGGGATAATATTCATAGCTCTCCCGAATGTGACCTCGTGTGTAACCCCTGTGTGAGAGGGGGATCCCAGGCAGACTTATACGACAATTGGATTTGACTCTCCCTAGCTCAAGATGCTAATGTTTGTTTTGGAAATTTTGGAGAGTTATGCTCACAGCTTAATCCAAAGTACTAGTCCTAGTCTACTATTGGTGGAGGATCCTAGAAAAGAAAAATGTTCTAGATAGTTTTTTATTAGCGTGCATTTTATAGTTGTTCTTTACTCAGAAGGGGTGCATGGAAGTGAAATGAATGGAATGATGACTCAGCCCCCAAAAATGCATCAAAGATGATAAGAAATCATTTCTTTTCGATGAACATCTATTTAAGGGAGAGAGAGAGAGAGTTCTTTTCACTAATCAAGCACTAATAAGGAATGTCCTCAAACAAATTTTCTTCAATCAAATCCAATGTGGTGCTAAAACTTTTTGAAATACCTTCTAATATGCACAATCAATCATGAAGATGTATCTTTATTGTTTTTATATGAACAATGATTAATTCGAAACAACACTTGTCCTGCTAATTATCTTTTGGATCAATGAAAATCAGACAAACACAAGCAGGTTTCGTACGAACAATACACCCTCTTGTTGTGATAAAAAACAAGAAGCAAAAAGAGAAGAAAAAACAAAGAAAAATCAAGAACTTCACACCAAAAAAAATGTCGAAGAACAATGACCTTAACTAAAACCAAATGAAAAGGTCCATAGGCTTCTGATGTCTTTCACCAGATTTTTTCGCTCAGTCAAAAAGGAGAGAAATATAGGGCATTGGTTTCAAACTCCAAACAGCAGAAAAACTCCAAAATAGTGAAAGAAGGCTACAAAATTTAAACAACAAGGTATTTGTTCCTCAGAAGGGAGGATGTCAAGGTTGAATGGGAAGAGGAATTGACTCACAGGGAGGCTCAGCAGGTGAGGGACAAAGATTAGACCCTGAAACAAGCAATTCTGGAAAGGTTTTGGCTGAAAGAGGGTTGGTGCTCTGGTGTAAAGGGAACCAGGTGTTATAGCACTTTGAGCAAGGCAATGAGGGAGCCCTGGCACTTTGTCAACACAACCACAGGGATGCCAGGTTCAAAAATCTCCTAAAAATGTCAAAAAATCCAAAAACTACAGTCTATTCTTGTCAATCAAGCTGAGTATGATGGGTTAGGGAGTCAATCAGCTCATGAAATCAATCAAAAAGGGGTGAAACAAGTCTAAAAACAAACAATAGGTAAGACAAGGTCTGTGAGGAGAAATCAAAACAAAAAGTTTCGATTTGAGACTCCCCAGCGGAGTCACCAGTTTCTGTTGAAGGAAAATCTCCCTGCGGATAGGTAGATCACCTCTTGAGAGCTAGACTCTTAACTCTTAAGACAGAAGACGCTTAACATGGACACTGACTTCCTTTCATATCTATACAAACTAATGCATGAGGGGGAAGGACAACAAAAGTACCTTTTACCAGCGTTTGTCCCTGCACGCTCCAAGTTAAGCTCCAATGTTTCTCTCCTTGATGAGCCCTATAGACAAACAATAGTATGACCACTTCCTACTCTATTGATATTAGCTTTAAAACAGATCTATCTATCAACGATAAGTTCATGTAAGATCAGATACAAACTAGAAAGAAACAGGCCAAGTGTGTCATATTAATGAGAACAATGACAGTAGTAACTTACAATTGTAGATGCGAGTGTGACAGCTTCGTCAAGTACCCTTTCCCTAACCCTTGCCCAAAATATCCACGACCTGGGTGATAGCAGCTTCACTGATTACTCTCCTCCAGTTCACTGTGTGTTTCCTATGAGATCATAGGTTTCATGCTAGCAATTCCTCCCCCCTCTCCACCATCATAGAGCCTACTTATATAGGTTAAGAGAGGCTTAACCTCTTGAGGTATCTTTAGGGTAGGTTGAGGAATTCCCTCCTTAGATCAAGGATCTTCTCCTAAGATCATGATTGAACCAGGAATTCGAATGCAACTGCCTTCCAAAATTGAAAGATCCTCCCCTTATTCTCCTCAACAGATCAACCACTGCCTAGATTAGACAGTGCTCCCTCAAAAGGGGCATCAGGGCGTTATAACGCTCCCTAGTAGGCTCAAGGGGAGTGTCATCACTTCAAATATGTGTAGCACTCTTTCAGAGGGGTGATTTGGTGTTATAACTCTCCCTAGCACCTTGTAGGGGAGCACCAGTGCTCCTAAGGTTGATGTAGGGGAGGGCTCTCCCTCAAAACCCTAGTTTAAGAGCTCCTTTTAGGTAGGAAGAGATACCTGACTTTAGTTAATCATTCTCCTTCCTCCAAATCAAGTGTTTGAGATATTCTAAGTGTCTCCTTGGTGTCGTCATCATGGCAGTATGCTCTATTTGACATTTGCGACACTTGTGAACAACATGTGACACTTGCGAAAGTTGTGAGGGACATGCGACACTTGTGACACTTATCAAAGCGAGCAATATTGAGGTGTAACAGATGCGTATCTCGACTACAATCTCTTGTTAGGAAGGGGTTGGACCTATGCTATGCAAGCAGTGGTCGCTACAATTTTCTGGGTCTTGTTGTTTACACACGAGGGCCAGATCATGACCATTGATTAGTTATCTTTCTCTCATCCTAACCCTTCATCGGGGGCATCCATGGTCCCAATGATTGATAACCCTCAATACAGCATTGTAAATATAGGGTTTGGTTTGTGCCCACCTTTGATGGGTACTTTTGATTACCCACCTCCTTCCGGCAATGTTAATTTTGTTTTCAACCATCCTAAGGTTGAGATTTTTCAAGTCTCATTGTTTCGTACGACTTAATTCAATGATATGTGGACTCTTCCTTCCCCATTGGCCATGATGGAAGGGACAGGGCATCAGGGTATGGCCATTCCCTTGTCTGTGGCAGAAGTTGCGTACTCAATAGTCCAGCAAGATTCCGTCAACCCCAATCTGAATTCGGCACAGGATTTAGATCTGATTCTCAAGCCTACTTGGGCTCAAGGTTCCCTTGCCAATACTAATTCTTTAGACTTAGTCTTGCCCTCATACGAAGCGATTATTGAAGCAATGACTAGTCTATATAGACCCTGGCATCGTGGAGAATATTCTTGTCAAAGTTGATTGTTCCCCTGGGGAAATTTGAATATACACAGATTTATTTAAATAATTTCGTGACGTTTTTGCTTGTTCTTAGGAGGAAATGCCAGACATTGATCCAAGAATCATTGAACACAAAATCATGACTTATCCTAATGCTAAGTCGATCTACAGAAGATTCATCCAGTCAATCCTAAGAAAGCAGAAGCTATTAAGGCTGAAGTAGAGAAACTGCTCAAACAAGGTTTTATCTACCCCATTCATTTGAATCAATGGGTGTCAAATCCCATTCCAGTTGACAGAAATCAGGGTATGATTTGTGTATGTACGGACTTCCATGATTTGAACAAGGCATGTCCAAAGGATACTTTCCCCACACCATTTATTGACCAGATATTTGATGAATGCATAGGTTGCGAGGCCTTTTCTTTCATGGATGGTTTTTTGGGATACAATCAGATACAGATCAAACCTAAAGACCAACACAAAACTACTTTTATTTTTCTGTGGGGTACATTCACTTATTGGAAGATGCCTTTTGGTCTGAAAAATTTTGGGGCTACCTTTCAGCGGGCCATGTTTTGTTATTTCCATGATCGCAAACATATAGTCGAGGCCTACCTTGATGATTTATCATCACAATCTCATAAGAGAACTGATCATCCCACACACCTCTGACTTATCTTTGAGCGATGTCGCTACTACCAGATTCACTTGAATCCAATCAAATGCATTTTTTGCGTGATGTCAAGTCGTCTACTAGGTTTTATAGTTTCAACCTGATCTGAAAAAAGAAGGCTGACTTGTTATGCTATGCAAGCACCCCTACTTCATTAAAATAAAATTTACAGGACCTTGCTTCATGTGTATAAATATGCAAAATAAACTTATGTGTTAAGTTTATGCTTCTTCCTTTAAATGCTTATGTATGAGGAAAAGTTCTTGTAAATGGTTAAATATGTACTTCAAATAAATACACAGCAACAATACTTGCAGCAAATAAACCATCAAACGCACAACAAGAACAACATGATAAAGGAGTTCACCCCCCTCCGGGCTACATCTCCTTGAGCCTCCATAACAGACTTGGCTCTCTGGGATTAATTAGTCAAAAGTTATTTTACAAAATGTTGCTCAACTCCAATGGAAAAACAGACTATACCATTGAGATCATAACACATTAAAACCCCAAAAGTGACTAATAGAACTCTGAAAATGGATCATGGCTCATCCGGGCATGACCTCTTCTACATGTGGTCATAAGCTTCCCTGAGCTTCTCTTTGGAAAAAACACCTGTAAAAGTCCTCAAAAGCCTCTGAAACCTATCCCAATGTGTTCATAGCATATCAATTAGCCAAAAATTATTATTCAATCATAGAAAACAAACATAGGCTCACCAAACCATGTCCTCCATCAAAGAGGGCTTCAAGCTCCCTGGAGCTTGCTGAAACTTCAATGGTGAAAAACTTGCAGAAGAAGTCTT
>ML800591.1:103762-165504 GCA_009831015.1 Picea engelmannii
CCCCTAGCTGGGCTTTTACGGCACCTCAATCGGCCAAACGATGAAGAAGTTAGGCCTCCTCCATTTTCCTCCTTCAAGCTTTGCTGGAACTGGTTCTACAAAACGCACCTCTGTGTGCATGAACCAAGAACACGCTCCAAAACACGCGTTAAAACCTGGCTCCGAGCGGTTCCGAATAACCGTGCAAACTGTAGGACGGTTAGGGCGCCTCCAGCCCCCAACCGCCTAGCTCTCGGGCATATGCGGTCATGTGACCGTGCGCAAATGTAGAAAAGGGCTAATTGTTTAACCGTTTAACAACCACATCTAAACCGCGCGCTCCAGGTCGGATTGACTCCCGGTCGTTGGTGTAACCATATATCCATTGGCTAATGGACTTAACTGCGCCCTATCAACCATGCACACCATTTAATATATGGTTAAAAAAACTTTGGTTCATTTATAAATCCGCGCGCATTTACATACACGGTTATATAATATACAATGCAATGTAATACATTGCATACAATGCAATGCAATGTTATGTAATGTAATACAACGCGCGCGCCAATGGTCGGGCCACATTATATGTGGGTCATATGTTAAACAATGTGTCCACGGGTCGGGGCTAAGCCCCGGTCCGCCCCCTTTTCCAATCAACACAACACGCGACTTTAAATACATGCTCGTTGACATATCAAACAAGGAACAAAGCCGGAATAGTGGTTAGCGGAAGTTTGTGAAGGCGTTGCATAGTGGCGAGGTCACCGGTTCGAATCTGGTGGACTCACAAAATTTTACACAACGAACCATTAACCAATAAACGAGGGACACGTGACGCCCATAGATTGGGCCACGTGCCCTCATACCATTCACCACATAAATGACACGTGTCAACTCTCAATTCGCCAACCGTCAACCAACCAACGCTTGCCACATCATCACCGTACGGTCCAGTCACCTGCTGCGTCAGCCTGCCGCGTCAGCCGTTGACGTCATCCTGTGCCACGTGTCACCCTTCCAGTGGTGACACGTGTCACCTTCGGATTGGTCCAACCGTACGCCCAAAAGTCCATAAATGCCTGACACGTGTCACTCCCTGGAGCTGCCATGTGTCTTGTACGGACCGGCCACGTATGTTGTACGGTCCTGCCACGTGTCCTGTATGGACTGTACGGACTTGACACATGTCCTGTATGGACTGTACGGACAGGTACAGTCAGCATCAAAATTTTTGTATGTTTGGCTCGGCGAACAGATCACGATATCTTCTCCATACGGACTCCGTTTGAGAAAGTAAATATACCACCGGAATCAGGAAGACGAGATGGACGCAATGGCACCATTTTCGTCACATTCTGAGCACTTTGAAAATTGAGCAAAATTTAACCCCTGATCCAGATTTTGATCACAACAATAGGGATCATGGTCGATCCTCACAAATTTGAGGCAATAGTTCAGTTGCCTCCACCGCGCACAATCCTTCAGCTTCAGAGTTTACAGGGAAAAGTGAACTTTTTACGGCGTTTCATTGCAAACTATGTCAAGATAACAAAGGGATTTATGCATTTACTGAAGAAGGATGTTCCTTTTCATTTGGATGAAGTCGCTCAATGCTCTTTCGAAGAGTTGAAACCTACCCTCATGATTGCCCCTCTGCTTCGGCCACCCAATTATAATAAGGATTTCTTATTATACTTGGTTTCGGAAGAGTCGACCATCAGTATGGTCTTGGTTCAGGAGGATCATTTGCTCTCAGAATATGTGATTTATTACCTGAGTTGAGGCTCGGTTGGATCGGAACTCAATTATTCCCATGTTGAAAAACTTGTGTTGGCAGCAGTTCATGTTGTCCAACGGTTCTGTCATTATATCTTGTTTTGCAAAACCATCGTCATTTTTGTTGTGAATCTGTTTCAGTACGTGTTGACACGACGAGTAATTGGAAGAAAAACCAGTAGATAGATAGTTGTCCTCCAGGAATTTGACTTAGATTTTGTTTCGGAAAAATCCAAAAAGTCATTAGTCTTTGCGGAACCCATCTCGAAACTTTCGGTCGAGTCAGGTGATGTTATGCCCAAAGAATCGCCTATTAAAGGAGACATGTTCTTGATCGTGTCTTCGGACCCCTGGTATGGAGATGTACTTGTCTATCTCTAGACTTTTAAGTGCCTCTCCTCTGCTTCTCGAGATGAGCGTCGTTTTATATTCCATTAGGCCAAGAACTATCTCATACTCGAGGACACTTTATATCGCTGAGGTATAGATTGCATCCTTCACCGATGTCTCACTCATGAAGAAGCAGAAATCGTGCTTAACGATTTTCACACTGGAGCATGTGGTGGTCATTTTTCTGGGTTGGAAACAGCCCAAAATATTTTACGAGCTGGTTACTTCTAGCTGACATTAATCAAAGATTGTGTTGAATCAGTCAAGAAGTGCCACTCGTGTCAGATCGTCTCTTGGAAGATGAGGGCACACCCTGCTCCCATGTTTCCCATCATTACCATTGGTCCCTTCACTAAGTGGGGGATTGATTACACTACATGCAACCCCCCTTCAGCAAAAGGGCACCATTATATCATCGTATCAGTAGACTACTTCACCAAGTAGGTCGAAGCTATGCCAACGTTCAAAGACGACGGAGAGACCGCAAATATATTTTTATTTAACCAGATTATAGCAAGGTTCAATGTCCCGAGAGAGATTTTCATTGACCATGGCAGTCACTTTTAGAACAAAATGATGCCTGAGTTAACATCAAAGCTTGGTTTAAGGCAAGAAAATTCATCACCCTACTACCCACAAGCGAATGGTCAGGTGGAAGCTATAAATAAATATCTTAAGACCATTCTACAGCGAATGATCAATTCGGACAAGTCAAATTGGAATTTGATGTTATACTCGGCATTATGGGCCTACCGAACGTTTGTTAAGACTGCAACCAGTTTCACACCTTTTCAACTCGTTTACGGGATGGAAGCAATCTTGCCCATAGAGTGCCAGATATTGTCTCTAAAGTTGGTAGTACAGTTATTTCCAGACACTTCACTGCTTGAAGGGTGTTTATTATACCTTGAGTAGCTCAATGAGAAACTTTGTGATGCATCCTTGGCTAACAAGGCTCACAAACAAAAAGTCAAGTGTCAGTATGATCGGTTCGTTCATCCTCAAATTTTCTCTAAAGGCGACCTTGTTCTAGTCTATGACCAAGATAAGGATCCCCTGGGGGCAAGCAAGTTCAAACCCATGTGGTTCAGACCTTTCATTGTGAAGGAGGTTCTAAAGAAGAGTGCTTATCATCTGGTGTACTTTGAGGGAAATGATTTGGTGGAGCCTAGAAATGGGCTCTACCTCAATAAGTATTACTTGTAGGAGGGTCGCCTCAGGTGACTTCTTGTAACATATGTATAGTTCTTGTACATTATTTTTTTTGTAGTTTTTGTCTTTTTAGTTTTATGGGCGTGTCATTTTTTATGTTATATTTTTCATTGTGGTAAATGTCAAGTGAATTAGAGGTGTTCATTGGGTTCGCGGATGGCTCTATCTGGCACACTCGGAGGCTTGCTTCCACAGCTTGGGTGATTTTTACACCTCAAGACTAGTTGTTATCTTTAGGAGGAATCTCTTTAGGTGATACCACAA
Source organism: Picea engelmannii (assembly GCA_009831015.1). Taxonomy (NCBI): domain Eukaryota; kingdom Viridiplantae; phylum Streptophyta; class Pinopsida; order Pinales; family Pinaceae; genus Picea; species Picea engelmannii. The sequence continues at coordinate 107,387 of ML800591.1, forward strand.
AAAATTTCATTGAATACAATGCAGTTATAGATTTTCTTCGTGACGCTTTATCACATGGTATTTCTCACCTTCGGGTCTATTTAGATGCTCAGTTGGTTGTGTCTCAGTTAAATGGGGTTTACCGCATTTATGATCCTACTCTAAATCGACAGTTCCTTAGGGTACATCTCTTAGAACGAAGCTTTGATTACATTACATATATCCATGTTCCTAGGAGATTGAATCAAGTTACAGATACTCTAGCTAATCATATATTAGATTGGCATTTTGCACACATGTAAGAAAAATCACACACACGCACATGTAAATAAATTTGAAAATAGAATGTAATCCATAAGACATAAAAAGATGTAAAAAACATATATATATCGAAAATATCAGAGTACATGAGTGGGCGCAAGCACCTCAAAAATATGTCCAATAAGAGTCACAAGGATTATGCCCTAAAAAATATACAAAAGGTGCCCTCGGCACGTAAAAATTCTAGCCTAGCTAAGAGTGGGGCCTATTGGCCCTGCCATAGTGAAAAATAGCATTGGCTAAGTGACGAAAGAGATGGACCCAAGTCCATGGTTCCCCAACAACGTGAGGTTGCATAGATGGTGGCAGGTCCTCAATCTCTACCATTGGGATTGTGCGAGTGAGCGCGGTAAGGTTCCACTCCACCCGTCTCAAAACTCTATCAACCTCTCTGGCTGGAGGCCCCCCTGCTACTGCTAGTCCTACCTTTGTTCAGGGACGCTGCCTACTCCTCACGAAATCTGCTAGACGCACTGGTCCCACATCTGCACATAATGGATACATACTTGTCAGATACTCTGGTACACAAAAAAAATGATATATGTAAAATGAAATAAAAATTAAATAACATTGAAAAAACAAAACAAGCATACCTAACTCTCCTCGCTCTACTCCAGGAGGTATGGCCATGTCATGGTTCCTGTAGAAGTCGATCTCAGCATAGGGGTAGTCCTCTATCATCGGAATCTGTCGTTCCCACCAGGAAAAAAACTTGTCATCAAAGGCCTCGATAGTCCTCCCTTCCCCCTGTCGCGAAAACAATGTTTCCCATCTACATAACGTTGGGAGAGAGGCCTCGTGCCCTCATATCATCTCTCTAGGGTTGAGACTGGGTACCCTCTCAAATAAGAAAGAGCACAAAACGGTCCCAAACCTGAAGTTTCTGTGCGCTCTCACTCGACAATCTGTCAACTGTATTTTCATGCATGTTAGCATGGTTGTACTACAGTCAAAAATTTGTGCTTTTAAGCACTGAACTGCACAATGCATGTGTGCCCGGGAAGCATGATGCTAAGTTATGGATCTAGTGATCCGCCTGATGAGTAGAACAATATCTTTTAGCGGTAGGTTGTTGATCTTATGAATAGGCACCTGAGAACCTACTTTCTCAGTACCAGCCTCGTAGTGGAGTCCAATCAACTCCTCGATGTTGTGTGGCCCAGGGGGAAAGTGCACAGGTTGACTGGTTCCCCTCTCCTTGAGAGGCCAGTCAGAAAATAGATTTCCTCAGTCATCAGAGTCAACGATTGTCCCTCAAGCATGAATGTCTCCACATATGGGTGCAAGTAATCTACCAAGTCATTTAGCATCCTGGGTTGTGCCCTCATGAACGAACACTGGAAGAATTTTAGCAATGCACATTATGCTAAGGAAGCGATAGTAGTAGGGTCTTCTGAGACCAAAAAATCAAAGTCCTCATGTTCTCTCTCTCTCCAATGAACATACATCCTACAAACACAAAAAAAAATGGAGAGCTAACTCTTGCATTCTCTTTTTTTTTCCACTAATTGAGGTTGTATGCGGGTTGTAGTGAGGACAGTCATGTGTACACGTAGGCGGATTCTCTTCTGACTACATGCACACGTGGGTTGTGACTGGACAGCCTGCATACACATAGGGCCAACCCTTTTAAAGGTCAGCACCCCCCCCAAAAAAAAAAAATAGGAAAAGGAGGAATGGAAATGCAAGAGGGGATGATTTGTACTTACTTGGTCCAAGAAGAAGTTCATTTCGTCCACTGAAGCTCCCAGAATCAATGCTTTTTACAAAGGGGTATTTTTGACTTCTTAGTCAATTTCTCAATTAGCAATGGTGATAATGAGCTGCCAGCTTCTACTTATAGACTTTTTGGCCCCTTTTTGTCATTTTTTGGACCCTTTTGTCATTTTTTCTAGCCTGAAAATCATTTAGTATGGTTCAAGAGTTTCTTATGGAATGTTACGATAACTACAACGTTGGGTATTGGGATTTTTTTTGGAGATTTAGGTCTTTTTTAAAGGTCCTTTGGTAAAAAGTCATTTTTTCAACTTGTTGCATTTAAGTTAGGATTCCACCTCCACTTTCTATATCTTGTTGTCTTTTTCAATTTTCCATAGGATCGACCCCACCAAGTTGCGACAGAGAACCATCATTACTGCTTTAGAAGTGTCATAATTTAGTGGTAGATCTTACCTTCACATGGATGCCCTAGGTAGATCCTCGTTGTGTTTTTAGTGTCCATGCCATCGTTAATGACTATAGGCTAGAGAGTCCTTGTTAGTCTTGTCCTAATTATGAGTTTGAGCCTCATCTATATGGTTCATCATCACTCTTGACCTCATCCTCGAGACTCCCAAATAGTGACGGGTCTTCTTTTAAGACCTTTTCAGACCCTCTAAACATGAAAAGATTGTCGAGCGATCTTGTTTCCCTTGACGCTCGCTAAACTGAAATTTGAAGGCACGTCTATCCAATGGTATTTTACCCCTTTTTTGGTCTGGATGGTCAACTGTACAAACAAAGGTATACTCTAGGAGCTTTAGTTCTCTAGAAGAGTATTCTCAGGTATGATTTTAACCCTTTTTTGGACCTAAGGGACTAAATTTACGTAAAAGGAACCCCCACGGAATCCATAGTTAAGCTCTTTTCAAACTCCCTAAAATTGAAAAGATCGTCGAGTGACCTTGTTCCTTCACACTCGTTAAAATGGTCCAGAAGAACATCCCATACAGAGTCCATAGTTAATATCTTTTCAGACTCCTTAAAAGTGAAAAGATTCATGAGTGATCTTGTCTTTGTCACACTCATTAAAATGATTTTGAATAGACATATTTTCGGTGCTAGTTTACCCCTTTTTCAAACTGACTAGACTACCTCCAAAAAAGGTACCCTAGTGGAGTCTCCTTTTACATTTTTTCAGACTCTCTAAAAATGAAAAATCGTCGATTTTACCTTCTCTGGGCTCGTTAAAATTACATCGAAGGGCGTCATCATTGTGTCTTGTTAACCGCATTTTCATTCCTGCATCTTTGGCCTAATGTCGGCTCCATGTTGCCCTCAACCAAACCATTTGAGGCATGCCTTATACGCAAGCCTTGTAGCACTTTTGCCTTTGCATATTGACACCTTGACCCATGGAGGGATTTTTCCGAGTGTCCTTTTCCTGCATATGTTTTCTTGCTCTGAACATTAGTGTGTTCCTTGTGATTGGAACTAGTATGTTTGCAACACTCGTTCCTCCTTTGTAACGTATCATTCTTTTATTATTTTTCAAGATTCCCAAAAAATATTGAAAAAGACAAAAAAAATCAAATATACCCCAAAAAGAGGAAGGGAAAGGTATTTTCTTTTTTGGCAGCACAATGAATCACCCTTGGACAAAGCACATCCTTTTGTTTGTTCGTCAAGCTCTGGGATTTAATATGACCTTAGGAGGTTGTCATCGCTACATATATTTGTGTCCTCCTCCATTTGGTTATTCTTCGAAACATATGGAGAGTTTGCATCGCCTCCTGCATCGTGAACTTATGTCAATATCATGCTGCCTGAGTCTCATCATTTGTCGTGCTATTGTCCAAGGGAATTTTTTACCAAGCTTGAGTCGGCCCTTCTGCAGTTTGTCTCTTGACCTCATGCCAAGTCATTTCGAAAGCCCAATCAAGTCTTTGTTTGAAATCAATGAAGCCCTCAGCCCAATCATCAAGATCCTCCAGTCTATTCCTCGACGAACCGTCGAAGACCTCTGGGTAGTGAAGTACACTCATATTACACTCTCACCCGAGTAGTGAATATTTTGAAGTTGTTTCTCAAGCTCTGAAGGTCTCATCTCTAGCCATTAGGCATCATTAGCTTCTTGAAGATTGATACTATACATGTATATCTTTTTAATTTTGAGATGTATATCCATTGTTTATTGCTTGCGGCTACACTTTATATAGTTATATGACATGGATTTGTTGTGTATTTGATTGGCAGCCATGATTTTATTTCATTCTGAGCATGGGTATGCCCACCTTGATGAGAAAATTGTTATTTTGCAAATGGCACCTCCCAAACTCTAGTACCTGGGCTCACTCGCTTCATATGTTGGTGAATATTGGTAATGTATTTCGACCATCATATGCTCTTCTGACCTCACACATTAGGGGGCATCTGTTATAACCCTAATTGGCACCAAACATGCATACCTAGCATCAGGTCATCCCACTTGCCATTTTTTCCAAGATACCATTGAACATCTCTTCTAAAAACCATCCTTTTGAGGACATACATGCCATGCACCACTGTTGCCCATGTATATATGCTAGATGACCCATTACAACCCGCATATACTAACAAAAGCATAAAAAATAGAAAGTTGCAGATGGAATACAGATTTTTGGGTAATTTCCAAAACCATTTGACCACTCATACCTAGTCACTCAACCAGATAACTACCCTCTTTTAGCCTATAAAAGGAGAGGTAGGGGTCCCATTCAAGAAGAGAAAATAAGAGCAAAGAAACTCTGTCAATTTTTGTATTCCCCTTGCCCCAATCTGTTGCAACCATTTTGTGAGAATTGAAGGGAAGTAGCATATGTGGAAGTGGTTGGTGCACAGTTGAAGAGGAGCCCATGACCAAGTTTGAGGAGCAGTAGTATAGCTCACCATTGTAAGTTACTTTTTTTAGGTTAATAAGAAAGAATTACTTTTCCTGTCCCACCATATGAGGTGTTCAATATTCAGTTTTGATTATATTTTATTAGAACCTCTAACCCACTAATTCATATATAAGATGCATGTTTGGAGTTATTTGTTTATCTGTTTATGGATGTAGGTTGTCTTTGGGAGGATACTTGCAGTCAAGGAGCAACTGAACGCAAAAGGATCAACACCAAATGAGGAGTTCAAGGTAGAGTTACCGGATCCTTTTATCCTTGTGTTTTATGCATGAATGTGAGGTCTATGTCGGGATGATAGTAAAAAGTAGGAGACTTTAAAGGGTCATTTCTGCATGCATTACAGAACCCTTAGTGCTGGTCCATAGGGGGTTTTCTCACCCACATCAATCTCCTCTTTCTGTGGTGGAATAGATGTTCTCATATAATCTTGCATGTACATGAAGAAAACACAAATATGCACATGTATATTAAGTCACTCTTCGAAAACCATTTAAATGGGATGTATTCATATTAGATATAATGAAATTCTCTTTGAAATTATGTGTGAGCTAGCTCACATATACAATATGTGTGAGCTTATTTGTTGAATGTTGGTTTTTGTGATTAGAAACCAATTTAGTTAAGAGTTTGACAATACCCTGGCAAGAAGGAATTCACTTTATTGTATGTAGAAAACACACATGTCCATACTATGCCATTCTTGGACAAGAAATCAAGGAATGCAATCGAAGAAAATTTAGAAACTTTCTCTTTTCTAATGTGGGATAGAGTCTGTTCTCAAATATTCAAATGTACAAGTTCAAAATTAGGTCTTCATCATGATCTAACATTAAATAAGCTTGAATGTACACCATTTAAGACAACGATAAACTTATCTAGAGGTTCTATATATTTCAAAATAATTGATCAAAGCGTTGAATAGGAAAGGCTAAACTAAAAAATTGAGAAAACAAAAATTTGATAAAAGTAAAAAACATACATTTATGAATCATCATGAATGGACACATCCTTCCCAAATCTGGGTGCTTCCTCTGCTTCCTCCTCATTCCCAATCTCCCTCCCAAGCACACTCTCAGGTACTCTCTTCTCCACATTAGCCTATATAACACATTTAAAATTTGAAAATTTGGAAAAATAAATTTAAATGATTATAACACATTAAATATAAATGATTTTAAGACATTAAATGATACCTGTGAACTCCCAACCTCTTCAAACTCTCCCAATGAGAATTGAGACAAGCCCACCCTAGTAGTAGGAGATGGAATAGGGATCTGTGAACAACACAACTAAGAATTAATCTAGGATTCAATGTGTTCACATTTATACAAAATTATAAATGTTGTTGATCTCTTATTCAAAAGAGTGGAGATTGAACAACTATTAGAAAACACATACTTGATTCAACCCCTCCAAATTTAAACTTGTGGAATCAAGTCCCCTACTTACTGGAGATTAATTTAACATAGCTCCAAACTACAATTAATGGCAATAACAACTCGATTATTTCTATAGATAAAATGATATCTAAATCTAGAATTAGAAGTAAACTATCATAAAATGCATCAAAATTTTACTAAATAGAACACATACCAATCTACGGTTCAGGTCATCATTCTGAATGACCTTCTTCCAACCATCCCGGAAAAAATTTGCATACTCCAAAACATCATCTTTTGACATGGTATCTAACTCCGCATCTGTTTTATAAACAAATGTGGCTCGGGAATTGGCTTTTGCTCTCTGATGGTTCATGCCAACATCAACACCATAAAAATCCACTTCCAAATTTTTCCTGATTGCATTCTTGGTCTTTTACCAACCTCTGATGTATCCTACAACTCTGAATGTGAATCAAATGTCCTTGTTGGGCAAGGTACTAAAGGTTGTGGAGTCCTCAACAATGTCGCATTTTGATATGCCCCTTTGTGATCATATGTATGTCCTTTACCAGCCCCATAATATTTGGATGGTAGAATAGTATAATCAGGGTGCATGTGAAAGAAAAACTCTACAAAACAAATTCTTGCAAAATAGTGTGGAACCTCATATTTCCATGGCAATTTCTCATATTCCACCAAAAATATGTTATACAGATGTCCTACAATGTCAGGGTGCTTAAAATATTGCACCTTCAACATCTTCTGCTTTGGGCCCTCTTTGAAATTGAACATTGAAATTGAGTCTTCTTTCAGAACTCTATTTTTTACTGCCTCCCATTTATCAAGGCCCATCACCTCTGATTTTTGCCACCTCATTAGATTGAAAAAATTGTCAATGGTTAGCCCCATCTTCTGATATGTGTCCATAAAGTTTTTCAATGAATGCAAAACAATTTGCAAGCTTTGTTTACTCTCCTGAGGGAGTTCTAAGACCACCAAATCATTTTCCAACCTCCTTTTAACACCTGAGCATCACTCAAGCATCATTGCTTCAGTAATCCCTTCCCAGAGAAATTCATCACCAACATCCGAAGGATAGGTGGACGTAGGCGTGTAATATTTTGTTTCTTGATAATGTGGCCTCCTAAATCCACCTTCACCCTCTACACCGACATTTAAATCTTTGTGAAAACCTCTCTCTCTTTTATTTTTGTCCCTTGCTCTAAACTCATTGTCTAAACACACATTTGAAAGTAATTACAAGATTTAACTTCACATAATTTAAATACACAAAAATACAACAAAAATAAACAAAATCAAAGAAAATTTCCAGAAATATTCTCTTGTCCCTACATTTTCAGGTGTAGGAGTATCAATGCGCAACCTATATAAGAAGGTTTTATCCATAGCACTTTCTTGAGCAGGCTCTGCACTTGATCTATTCATGGACTTGTTTGAAAATCTCCTCTGACGAGATTGTTGTTGGTCACTCGAAATCTCAGTCAAAGAATGAGTTCTTATTCTTCCTTCTTGGGAGAACCTAGAGCATTTGCGAGGAATGTTTGGAGAATATCGTGTCGACATCTCTCCTCAATATCTATTCGCAATGCAGATTTCATCAATAAAAATGCAGAGATGTACCCAAGTTCAAGAAATTAAAAATGCAGAGAGAAATCAAAGTTTTAATCAATAAAGTCGCAAATGTAATCATTCATAAGAAGGTGCAAAGACTAAACATCCAACCATGAATCAATCAACTCAAATATAAGTAAGGGATAGATAGCAGGGAAAATTCATATCCTTCACTCATCATCCATGCACAAAAAAGAAGAGCATTTGAATCTATAGGTCTTTAAACACTGAAGTGACGACCGTCGATTTGGATCCTAGCCAACTGCTCAGGCACGGACCGATGACTAAAAGGATAAGGGACAGAAGATAAAACCACAATATTTTCATAATAATCAATAAAACCCACACATAGAAGTCATTGAAATCAAAATTTGGGTTCCCCAAGGGAAATCAATTCATAAAAACAATAAGCAAGGGGATTCATTAAAACTTCCCTATGGTTAGATCCACTAAAAAAACATATTAGAACATTTCTTTAAGATTCCTTAAAATTTTCGTATGGTTGGATACACAAAGATCACATATAATGTAATGCATTAGAATCCCCAAAACAAAGAGTTTAATCTTCATAACCTCACACACCCACTAATAACATCAACATGTTTTAATCACGATGAGGTGAAGGTCTTGCATGAACATGGATTATATGCCATTGCTTTAAACTTCCCATTAGCATTGTTTAATGTCATTGAGTTTTTATACTAATTCCTTTATTTTCATGTTACATGGGATGGGTTTGAGGGTTGTTCATATTCCTAATATAAATTAAGATGAGGTGGAGCAAATGTAATATTTGTGAGGCTTAGTTGGAGTTAGAAATCTAGATAAAATATAGTCATATAAGGTGGAAATTCACGTTGATTGAGAGCAATCATGACAATAATTTCAAATGTAAGTGCATCATAAACTATTGTAAACATAGTAATGTGGGTTTTAATGGGATATATATTTTGAAGAAGATGCAATTGAGTGATTCTTAATTGTCACAAAATTTGTGGTGGTAATGAAGCATATTTCTACAAATAGTAAAGTGAGTTTTAATGGCGTATATATTTTGAAGAAGGTGCAATTGAGTGAGTCTTAATTGTCACAAAATTAATGGTTCCAAATGGTAATACCTACAATGATGCTAATGGAGTAGTTTAGGTGATATTCTTACATTATCTTTGTAATCTAGAAATTTCTATTCTAGGATGTTTTGTTTTGAAATTCAATCATTCAATATATTTCCCATGTTTTCCATGGTTTACTTGTTATAGTGTATAATATATGATGGTTGGTTGGGATTCATTGTTTATTGTACAGCAACTTGTTATGCCTTTAATCTTGGCACATAAGAAATCTTGATTTACTAAATGTTGCACTCTTATCTGATCACAGATTGGATAATGTTATATTATATAACATATGAACTGTGCAAATGTTATATTATATAGTTGGATCACTTGAGATATTTAAGGACAAATTTTTGGATAGTTGTGGATATAGTTGAACTAAATACATAACTGTGAAATATTTTATGGTCACCTAAACTTACATAAAGGACCTAATTTTACTATAAACTAAGGGATTTCCACTAAGGTATTTATACCTAATTGTTACATAAAGGAACCATATTTCCACTAAGGTATTTCTTAACTATAAAATCCCTAACTCCCTTTATTGATATAGTTTTGAGTTTATTTGTTGTTGAATATTAAACCTAACATCATATCCCTCCATGTCAAAAGTTTCACAAACAACAACAACAATCTAGGACACAACAAAGTAATATCTGAATAACAAATAAAGTAGTTTTAATCCCTCTTCAATTTTCAAGAATTCAGTTGTTCTAGAGACTAAAAAAAGTGAAATTCAGTCAGTTATTGACTAAAACTCCAAGCATATTAAATTAAATGTTGATCGGGTGAATTTCAAGGAAAAACCAAATCTACACAAGTAGGTGCAAAGACTAAACATTCAGCCATGAATCAATCAACTTAGAGATAAGTAAGAGATAGACAGCAGAGCAAATTATTATCCGTCACCCATCATCCATGCACATAAAAGTAGGGCATTTGAATCTATAGGTATTTAAACACCGAAGTGACGACCATCGATTTGGCTCCTAGCCGACTGCTCAGGCACGAACTGATGACTAAAGGGATAAGGGAAAAAAGATAAAAACACAATCTTTTCATAATAATCAATAAACCCACACAAAGAAGTCATTGAAATCAGAAGTTAGGTTCACCAAGGGCTTTCCATTCAACTCAGAGGTTTATCATTCACAATGCAGAGTTTATCAATAAAAATGCAAAGATGTACCCAAGTTCAAGAAATTAAAAAAGCAGAGAGAAACCGAAGTTTTGATCAATCAAGCCGCAGAGGTACTCATTCATAAGAAGGCACAAAGACTAAAACTTCGGCCATGAATCAATCAATTCAAAGATAAGTAAGGGATAGACAACAAAGAAAATTATTATCCTTCATTCATCATCCATGCACAGAAAAGAAGGGTATTTGAATATATAGGTCTTTAAACACCAAAGTGACAACCGTCGATTCGGCTCCTGGCTGACGACTCAGCCATGGACTGGTGACTAAAGGGATAAGGGACAGAAGATAAAACCACAATATTTTCATAATAATCAATAAAACCCACACATGGAAGTCATTGAAATCATAAGTTGGGTTAGCCAAGGGAAATCAATTCAAAAAAACAACAAGCAAGGGGATTACAAATACAAGTTAATAATTTATTAATGGTAGGAATTAGAAACATATCTTTAAGTGCAATTTATTAAATTCCCTATAGTCTAGGAATCAAATCCAATATAGGCCTCAATTAAGGGATATGGGAATCAAATCCCATATAGGGCCATCCATGCCCAAAGTAGTGTGGTTGGATGAAATACATTTTGGATGTTATTTTCCTTGCATCAACAATCAAAGGTATTGTCTCCTTGGGAAAATTGACATTCGTAAATGCAAGGTGTCTAAGAGATTGAGGGAATTTTATCCTTGTACACGCAAATAACATGCCATATGCATTCACTTGTTGAGAAGTGGTGCAATGGTATTCAAGGTGTTATAGATCAATATATCCCATGAGTTTTATTTATAATATGAGAATCTCATCTAATAAGGACATCATTTCATGTGTAGGACTCCTTCAATATCCTCAATATTTTTAATAAAATTTATAATCTACTTACTTTATTAAAACCAAACAACCAATATTTTATATCATCAAAATATTTTGAATACATTTTATAATCTAGATTCACATTATTAAAAACCTACAACCAATGTTTTGTAGCATCAAGTGCAAAAAGATTGAAAACAACATAAATTAAAAGATTGAAAACAACATAACTTACGAAAGAGTTAATATAATTTAATGGTAAACATGGCATTGTAAGAAACATTGTAAGATAAACTTTGTAAGAAACTTATGATACTCTAATATTACATATGTAAAAATTCTGATAAATTTATTAAAAATATATGTTTTAAAAATGTTCAATTATATATATATATATATATATATATATATATATATATATATATATATATATATATATATATATAAAGAACATATTTATATTTTAAGAAATAGAAGAACAGATTTATATTTATAAGAAATATAATTTATTAAAAAGATTAAGATGATGTTCGTCGGATAATATTTGAATATAAGAAAAAGAACAAAAAACATTTCTATGCATAAATTTATATGAATTAATCCACATTCCAAATTATGTGGTCAAACAATAGACCAGAACTTTTACCAGTCAATAAAATAGTCTTTAAATCTAAACTGGACAAAATCAAATGCATACATATCAAATCTAAAATCTAAATACTAATTTTAACAAATTTAAAATAAACATAAATATAACCATAAAGATTTTTTCTACCTGTACCAAACTATATAACACATTTATGCATAGAATTTTATAACACTTTTATAATCAATATAACACTTTTATAATCAAAATGTACAAATATTAACAAATTTGAAATAAACATAAAGATTTCTTCTACCTGTACCAAACACTTTTATGCACAGAATTTTATAACACTTTTATAATCAGAATGTAATCTTTTGAACAATTACACAAACTAATCACAAGTTCATCAAACAGTTACACAAACTGATCAAACAGTTACTCATATCTATATATGTTTTTAGCTGATTTAGTTCAACTAACTGTATATTAGTAATAAATTAAGAAATTAGTTGAAACATTTCAAATTAATCAGATTAATTGGAAAACTGGTAATATACAAGGCACATTTAATTTGGACAGGTGAAATTGTGTTACATGGTTATGAGAGAATGTTGGGCATTTTTATTTGGGTTTGGTATGCACATTGTCCATTTGAGGCAGCGTCAACAGGATAGAGAAGGAAGCTAGAGACACAATGGCCTTGGTCACTTATCTTCTCTGCCTAGTTTTAGGACAACACACAACCCCAATGAGATTTGAATAATTTTGTTGTTAAATTGGTTTACTAGGGTGTACACCAGCATACTATTCAGCAGGTTAGTTTAAAATTGTTGGTTGATATCCTCCATTTGGAGGGAACAATACCTACGTTGTGTTTTTGTGAGTAAGAATGATGACCTGGTTAGGCCGGAGTGATTTTGATAATACAGACTCAGAGTTTCTGACTGACTTGATAATGTAGACTCGGAGTTTCTGACTGACAGAGTTGATAATATAGTGGACTATGACTTGGCTACGGGGGCCCAGCCCTGTGGCCAAGCCATTTTCATTCCCACAGCTTGACCACGGGGCTGACCCCCCACGGCCAAGTCATAGTCCATTGGAGTCTATGGTTCCTTTTTAAACAATTTACTATGATAAGATTCTAATATTTGGAAGAGAAGTCATATCAAAAGTGAGTGTTGAATTTGGTTGTTCTAAAGACTGAAAAAAAGTGATATTCAGTCAGTTGTTGACTAAAACACCAAGAATATTACATTAAATGTTGATTGGAAAAATTTCAAGGAAAACCCAAATCTACACAAGTGTATATATTATGCAGGTTGAGGGAATGACTACAGTGAATATACTACCTATGTTTCACTGTTTGTTTTCTATTTGTTGTGCTATATTAATGCAGATTTTCCATATCATATTACAATGTAATATGTCATAACATATATTACTATATAACATATTACATTGTAATATATTATAACATATTACAATGTAATTGTATGTTACATTGTAACATATTATTTCCTAGTAGCCTTGTCACACCCCGAGAATCAAACCTTCATAAGGTTTGACTTCTGCAAGTTCTTGGCAAATACAATGCACCAATAGTTTAAAGATTTTAGGGATACCAGGTCATTCATGTACTAATATCACTTGATCCATATGTTAATCCATCAAAAATACTCACATCATGTTTATTTTAATTCTAGGATGGTGAATGACCAGACAGCGTGTTCCTATGGTATGAGAACATGTCACCAGTGAAGGATTTTTGCAATTTGTAAACTCTTTTATGTCTAAATTAGACTTCATTATCCACAATGAAGTATTTGTTATAATTATTCCTTTATTCAAAGGGTCACTACAATTGCAAAACAACATCAGAGTGGGAGACTAAATATGTATGTTTATAAATTATTTATTTATGTCCAAATATGTATGTTTATAGTATATTTATTAAATTTAAATATGTATGTTTTTAAAAAATTCCATTGTATGTATATTACTCCTCCATGATACTCTAATATTACATATGTAAAAATGGAATTATAAATTTAATTCCTACAGATTTGTAATTTTTATAAAATAAAAAAAGTTTGAAATAAAAACTTGAACAATTTGAAATTTTTTATGAAATTTTTATAAAATACAAAACGTTTGAAATTACTGTGACTTGGAAAAGGTGATCATTCACAATGAAGATTTTATCAATAAAAAAGAAGATATGTACCCAAGTTCAATCAATTAAAAACGTAGAGAGAAATCGAAGTTTTAATCAATCAAGTTGCAGAGGTACTCGTTCATAAGAAGGCACGAAGACTAAACATTCAGCCATGAATCAATCAACTCAAAGATAAGTAAGGGATAGATAGCAGAAAAAATTATTATCCTTCACTCATCATCCATGCACTGAAAAGCTGGGAATTTGAATCTATAGGTCTTTAAACGCTGAAGTGACGACCGTCGATTTGGCTCCTGGCTAACTGCTCAGGCACGGACGGATGACTAAAGGGATAAGGGATGGAATATAAAAACAAAATCTTTTCATAATAATTAATAAAACCCACATAGAGAAGTCATTGAAATCATAATTTGGGTTCGCCAAGGGATTGTCATTCAACTCAGAGGTTTATCATTCACAATGCAGAGTTTATCAATAAAAATGTAGAGATGTACCCAATTTCAAGCAATTAAAAACACAGAGAGAAATTGAATTTTTAATCAATCAAGCCGCAAAGGTACTCATTCATAAGAAGGCGCAAAGACTAAACATTCATCCATGAATAAATCAACTCAAAGATAAGTAAAGGGATAGACAACAGGGAAAATTATTATCATTCATTCATCATCCATGCATAGAAAAGAAGGGAATTTGAATCTATAGGTATTTAAACACCGAAGTGACGACCATCGATTTGGCTCTTGGCCGACTACTCAGGCGCGGACTGATGACTAAAGGGATAAGGTACAGAATATAAAACCACAATATTTTCATAATAATCAATAAAACCCACACATTGAATTCATTGAAATCAGAAGTTGGGTTCGCCAAGGGAAATCAATTCAGTAAAACAACAAGCAAGGGGATTACAAATACAAGTTAATAATTTATTAATGGTAGGAATGAGAAACTTATCTTTAAGCACAATTTATTAAATTCCCTATATTCTAAGACCATCCTTTCAGACTTATCCTTCTTTTTTACTAAGATCACTAGAGAAGAGAATACATTCTTGTTGAGATGCATGATTTCAACTTCTAACATGTCTTTATCCATTTACTCTGTCTCACTCTTTTGAGAATATAGAAAGAAATAAAGTCAAACATTGAGTGAATAACTACCCAAAATTAACTCAATAGCATGTTCATACTCTTTGAACATGGTTGAATCCACTAAGACCACATATATATTCCTTATAACATTTCTTTAAGATTCATTAAAAGTTCCCTATGGTTATATCCACTAAAGAAACGTATTAGAACATTTCTTTAAGATTCCTTAAAAGTTCCCTATGGTTGGATCCACTAAGACCACATATAATGCAATGCATTAGAATCCCCCAAAAAAAGATTCTAATATTCATAACCTCACACACCCACTAATAACATCAACATGTTTTAATCACGACAAGGTGAAGGTCTTGCATGAACATGGATTATATGTCATTGATCAAATTCCCATTAGCATTGTTTATGTCATTGAGTTGTTATACTAATTATTTTATTTTCATGTTACATGGGATGGGTTTGAGGGTTGTTCATATTCCTAATATAAATTAATATGAGGTGGAGCAAATGTAATATTTGCAAGGCTTAGTTGGAGTTAGAAATCTAGATAAAATATAGTCATATAAGGTGGAAATTCATGTTGATTGAGAGCAATCATGACAATAATTTCAAATGTAAGTGCATCATAACCTATTGTAAGCATAGTAATGTGAGTTTTAATGGGACATATATTTTGAAGAAGATGCAATTGAGTGATTCTTAATTGTCACAATATTTATGGTGGTAATGAAGCCTATTTCTACAAATAGTAATGTGAGTTTTAATGGCATATATATATTGAAGAAGATGCAATTGAGTGAGTCTTAATTGTCACAAAATTAATGGTTCCAAATGGTAATGTCTACAATGATGATAATGGAGTATTTTAGGTGATATTCTTACATTATATTTTTGATCTAGAAAATGCTTTTCTAGGATGTTTTGTTTGGAATTCGATCATTCAATATATTTTCCATATTTTCCAATATGTTTTCCATATTTTCCAACATGCATAGTTTACTTGTTATAGTGTATAATATATGATGGTTGGTTGGGATATTGTATAGGATCTTCTCGATAAATATGATAAATATTTGAGTGAGTTAAAGGTTAAATATTTAATAATAATATTGTTTTTATATAAAGCAAGTCATTATTTCTAATTCTAAGACTTTGCAAAATTGGTGATATTTTGAAAGGGGCATACAAAGAAGTTGAAAATAATGGTAGAAGTGCAGAATTGTGGATTTATAAAACTCTAGAAACTTATTGACATTTTAACTATCAGAACTTATCCTATGTTATACAAAAATAGAAGACGACTAAACAAATATTAAAATTGTTTTCAAAATGACAATATACCAACGACAGTATTCCAAAATTTGTTTTCAAAATAAGTGCATATAAAAATGATAGTATATCAAATATCAAAATTGTTGAATTGTGCCATAGTGTTGGCCCCCCGCGTCCAAGTCACAGTCCAGTGGACTGTGACTTCTCCGCAAGGGTCAGCCCTATGGCCAAGCCATGAGCACGCCAACGGCTTGGCCACAGAGTTGGAGCCCCGCACCCAAGTCACAGTCCAGTGGGTTGTGACTTGGTTGAGGGGGCCCAAACCTATGACCAAGTCATTGGCATGCCCACGGCTTGGCTACAGGGGCCAAAATTTAACATAATTTAAATTAAAAAATAAAATTAAAATTAAAACAAAAACTAAAATATCAGTGGGAATTTTGAGCTTACCTAAAGCTCGGCCCGCCTGCCCTAAGGAGCACCTACCAACACGACATCACAATCACCCGAAGGAGTTCCCACCAACACCAAAACAGCATCACATCCACGCCAAAACCACGTTTGTGCCCACGGCTTGGATATAGAGTCTGAAATATAAATTAAAATTAAAATTAAAATTAAAATTAAAATATTTCAATGGGAATTTTGATCTTACCTAAAGCTTGGCCCACCCGCCCGAAGGAGCACCCACCAACACGATAGCACAACTGCACGAAATATCACCCACCAACATGATATCACGACTTCCTGAAAGAGCACCCACCAACACCAACACACCAGCACGCCTACGCCAAAACCACATCCATGCCAACACTCAATCCCTCACACAACACCACTCAGTCAGTCAGAGTCACTCATAGTCACAGTTGATAAAAACGTTACATTTTTTATGTTTGGTTAATATATAAACATGTTTTCTACATAAACAATTTTTCGACCAAAAGAATAGTTCAGTCAAAATAACAGTTCGGCCGAAAGAATCTTTCGGACGAAATATGTTTTTGGCCTGAATATCTTTCAGCTGAAAAGATATTGTCGGATGGAAAAAATATGTCCGACTAAATTTCTACACGAAAATCAAGGGCATCGTCATTGTACTGTTCGATTTGATGTTCCATAGTTCGATCAAAAATTAGTTCAGTTGAAACAAATATCTTTCGGCCAAAAAATAATATTAGTTCGGTCGAAACAATGTTTTTCGGAATTTTGGAGATGAGATTGTCACGAAAGTGCTACCCAGCTCCGTGAATTTACCCTTATTCATTTTTTCATGCAAGGTGTTGTGTTTAATTTATTGGGCATGTGGAAAGCATCATTGGTTGAAGTTGCATAATGAATCACTTGCTTTAGAAATTGTCTTGGTCTCCATGTTTCATCTCCATGGTCAACTTTTGTGCCCTAGTCCTCTGTTGTCATTGCCCATGGAAAAGGGGTAATATTGGGGGGGCTCCCAAGGGTGATGCTTCGTTCATGACCATACTTAAAATTTTCCATCATAAATTCTTTCACATATTCTAAAAACTTTTTATGGACCATACTCTCATGAGAAAGGGGCTAACGACACGGAGGTAGATTGTAGTTGTTATAAAAGAATAAGAAATCAATTTTAAAAGAAAGTGAACATAGAAAATTAGGACCACCAAAATTCAGTCCAACTTGATCTCTACTCATTCAGTGTTTGCCTTGGTCCCAAAAACAAAATTAATGCTAAAGCTTGGAAACCTATAAAGGGGGACCCTCAAATTTGCAAATTATAAATGAAAGTGGGGATTGGAAATATGGATAATGAAGGGGTTTGGAAAAAGGTGGAATGAAAATATTGGGTAACTCAAGAGAAAGTGTGCCCTGAAAAAAATCGCTCATAGATATTGACACCATAAGCCATGAAGGAATCCCTAAACCATAACATCTTCACACTTACTCTTGATGGGTTTTTACTTCCCCTCGTCACTCTCAGGGCCTATCCCTCTACCGAGGTTAGTTGTTTTTCATCTAGGTGGCACACCTAATAGGAATGGATGAAGGCCCTCCCATACTTAAACTTGGTAACCCTCACAAGGTATTTGGCTTGGGTGATACTTGAAGGGGATACTAGGGTGAATTGTTTACATGGCTTGTATTTTAGGCATCAAAGTAATTTACATAATTTAACGACTAAGATGTATTTTGAACATTGGTTTAATTTTTCTTATATTCTTCTTTGTTTCGAATGTCCCTGATGTGGTTCTTTGAGGGATGTTTTGATTTGTTCTCTATACTGTGTACCTTATTTTAGAACTTTGGCACATGTGATGGAGAGCAGTGAGTCATTGAGTGGCTCAACAACATCAGACAATGGATCTCACATCCTTGGAACCTTGGACGATGGAAATATGGGCTTAGTTTGAGCATTTTTGGTCAGTATGCCACATACATGGGCTAAGAAGACCACATGTTATGAAGAATACCTCAAGCCTTTGTGCATAGAATACAGAGAACATTTATTTTGGAGGCACTTCGACAGCACTTGAGGATGAGACTACACCCCTCTTGCACTTGGACGTAGCCTTCAGGGGCCTATGATGTCACCCTCTAGAATTCAAATCATCCTTTGTCGCTAGGATTTCATGGATTTCATGGTTCTGAAGATGATTGGATATGGTTTGAGTGAAGAGACACCTTGCCTCACACTCTTGTGCATTAGAGGCATGACACATGGCCTTAGGAGGCCCAACGATTCATTCCTTGAGATTTTGCATCTCACACTTGAGCTTGATGTCACCTTTCTAGCATATGGCATCAACCTTTTGGGTTTTATTTGATGTGTTTTGTATTTTGGGATATCATTATAGGAAAATTAAGGGGTCATCCCTCTTCTATTTTGTAGTTGAAAAAATTATGTGAAAATTTTGGTTTAGGGTGGCCTCATATAAATAGGTCACCCTCACATTTTATTTTTCATCGTATATTCTCACCTTTGTGAGAGAAAAATTCTGAAATTTTCTCTATCTTTGGGACTATCTAGCTCTTATACTTATGTGTTATTCTTGAAGGATCAAGTTGTGAATGGTTTTGCTTATTTTGAATAGGAATTTCTGCAATTAGGGTTTTGTCTCATGGTATCTTGGCTAAAGCAAGTAAATTTTCTACAATTTATATTTATGTTGTTATGTTTCATGGTAAATATTGCTACTTTATGCTAGATGTCTTTCTTTGTAAAATCCTAAGAGAGGAGCATAAGTTATTCCTCCTCTCACAAGGTTATTCGTGTTCAAATTTGGCAAAGAATTATTGTTGGGGTTAGTGTCCTAAAGCCCTAAAGTACTAGAACTTTCAGATTTTAGACCTAGACATTTGATTTTGACCTAGTTGAAGCATTAATAAGGGAGAAAAGGTTGTTAGATCCCAAAAGTTCTTGCACTCTAGCGATCCTTCTCTCTAAGGTTTAAACCCTAAGGCCCTAATGTGATATCACCTTATAGTTTAAACCCTGCCTCTTGGTTTCTACTAGTTTAATCTTCAAGTATTGTTGCATTTGTTGTTATAAACACTCCATATCCCTAAGGAACTCATTTCATATCTCTCTTGTGGTGAAATTAATCAACAAACACTCTCTTTCAACTCTCTTAAGCTCTCTACTAACTTTACTAACACTAATATTGACTAACTTGCTAGTCAACTTGTTGTTGTTGCAAACGTTTGCAACAACCACCTAATAACTCTTAAATTTTCTACATGCACTCATCGATTGGTGGTCTAACTCATTCATAAATTGCATCTAGCAATTGGATATTGTTCTAGTGGATTTGTGCTAATTTTTCCTTGCCAATTGTTGTGTTTCTTATCAATGTTTCTTGTTATTGTTATAATTTATTTACAATTGTTGTACTACTACCCATTGTTGCAAATTCATAAAATCCATAACAACTTTTCATGTATAGTGTATTTAAGAGCCATTTATTGCTTATTTGTGTTGGAATACTAAGAGGGGGGGTGAATCGGTATTATGCACTTTTTACCACTTTTAATCAAATTATGTGAACATCAATTCATCAACAGTTTATCACTTATTCCTTCCTTTAACATTTCATGAACATATAACCATAAATAGTACCATTCAACAATATATCACATCATACACAGTGCACAAGAGATTTTTACGTGGAAAACCAAATGGGAGAATAATACGGAATGCTTTCTTATATTTCAAAATATTGCATCCATAGGAAGAATCAACTTCCAAATTCTCCAACACCAACTGGAAGGGTGCTCCAACCCCCTATTTACAAGCTCCAACCTTAAGGAAGCTACAACTCCCTAAATTCTCCAGCTCCAACTGGAAGGAGGCTCCAACCCCCTATTTTATAGGCTCCAACCTTAAAGATTCTCCAAATCCTTGTATTCTCTTACTACAACTGAAAGGAGGCTACGAGCCCCTTTCCTTGCCCCTTCCTTCTGGCCTGAAATATTAATGTAGACTCAACCTGTCACTGCCACTATCACTATCATTGTTACTACCACTGTCTCGGTCATTGTAACTGTCTCTTTCATGGTCATTTTCACTGTCTCAAATATCGATACATCATAAACCAAATCCACTCACATAGATCACACATAAAAATATATTCCCAACATCAAATATCTAAAGCATGTACCATATCCTCCATAAACCATGTGCCAAAAGATATACCTCAAGCATGTGTTGTGACATTCAAAACCATATACCAAGTGTATACCTCAACCATGTGCCAAAATCACAAATATGTGCCTCTAACAATTAACCATAGCATCCATAAACTATATACTAAGGGTACACTACAAGGAAAACACCCTCTAGCAGAGATGTTTTTGGAAGCCCCTACAAAAATAGCCCAAAAATCCATTTATAGCAAAGGCAAGCAGGAAGAGGTTTTAGAGAATATTTCCTTACAATGCTTTTATAAATACATAATGCAGAAGTGCATTTTCTACTATGGACGCACCGGTGCTCTCAAAAATGGCACACCCTGGTAGGGTTATTTCAAAAATATATATACTCTGGTGTGCTACTTAAATACTGACACACCAGTGTGCACAATTTCTCTCAAAAATGGTGCACCATGGTAGGGTTATTTTTAAAAATATATATACTCTAGTGTTCTACTTAAATACGGATGCACCAGTGCATCTAATAATCGAGTGCACCATAGCAATGTTAAATAAAAAACAATTTATTGGTCGTAAAATTCAATTTTACCCTTTTCAATGTTGTATATATCTCAAGCACCGATGAAAATGTTTCCTCTCTGAAGCACCATGTCGTCGGTGCTTCCCTTTCTTTCATTCCTTTCGTCCGTTTCTCAGTGTGTGGCTTTCGAATTTTTCCAAATGGTGGGAAAATTTGGTTTTTGGGACTACGTGGAAACCATGCCTCCCCGACGAGGAAATGTCCAGGCAATGTCTTTATTTATTTATAACTTAAACTTTTAGAGGATTAAAATTCAAAATTCAATTAAATTTACACTATATTTAAATTTTATTTATTTTTTGTTTGGTGTGTTTGAGCCGTTCATCTCGCACAGTGGATGGTGCACCTTGAAAATTTACAAGGTGCACTAAAACACCATGCCTAATTTTTTTTTATGATGCATTTGTAAAATCTAACGCATCGATGCATAGTTTTACCAATGCACTGCTTAAAATAATATAGTTGATTTTTCGCGGTGTGTCGAAATAATGTTAATGCAACTGGGCATTATGTTAAACGACACACGACATAAATTAGATATATTATTGTATGTGGTGCAGTGGTAAACTTACGCATCGGTGTGTTAATGATTACCCGACATGCCGCTATAAAAAATTATAGCCTAAATGCCAAAGTAACGTAATTATCATTTTTTTTTAAATTATTGGTGTGGTGTGTCACCTTTCATGTAATGCACTGGTGCATGTCAGGAAAGGCTACGCATCATAGTAAAAAAAAAAAAAAATGGTTTTGCGGTCCTTTAGGATTTTAAGTTTTTATTATTTTAGGCAGTGCATCGGTTAACCTTAACGCACCGGTGCGGTAAGGTTATACAACGCACCGCATAAAATAATATAAAAAAAATTATACATTGCATTATGTTACATGTGCACACTATAGATGATGTTCATAACTAATATATGCATCGTGGGTGGTGCTTAACTGTTTTTTGGGCGCACCGATGATGAAATTTACTTATTTTTTGAAGAAAGTTATTTTTCCATATTTCTAAATAAATTTATCATTTACTGTTCTTTTTATGTTTTATGTATGAGGTTGATGTATTTTATATGTTAATCATGTAGAGACATCAACGGAAAGAGAAACAGTAGAAACAAGAGTAGAGGGTTGACCTGTACAATGTTGTACAGGATTGGGAGGTCAGGGAGAGGGAGAGGGATAGTCAGGGAGAGGGAGAGGGATTTGTACCCCTGTCCTATTACTGTGGTGACCCAAGTCCTCTTGAGGAATGTATACCTCCTTAAGTATTATGAGGAGTCTACATCCTTGAAGTAGCACTTCAGGTTCTTCGTGCAACTAATTCGTCGATGGGATGTCCATTGACAGGATTTATGTGTCGGTCATGATCAATGGTATCGGCCCGCTAAGGAGGATATATATTTTATCAATGGGCTATCCAGGAGAGGGGAGGATTTTCCCCAGTTCCCTGATGTCCTATTTGGTGTTGTAGTAGAGAGTCATATCATGTACTCTTAGAGATATATTGAGGTTGATGTACTTTCTCTAACTGATTTTCAGAATTTTGGTGGACTATTACGGATCGCTTTGTTTAGTGCATAAGAGGTTAGGTGTCTCTCATTTTTAGTGATGATCATTGCACACTTACCAGTGATGGACAGTGCATTAGTTTTGTTCTTTTGTATTATGTTTATTATTTGGTATAGAGGCCACAATGTATTAGATGGTTTGTCATTTTTTTGCGACAGTTTTGTATATAAGATCTAGATAGATGGTGTGTTATGATACATGGGAGGGAGAACTTCCCTTTTACTTCATAGTTTTCTTGTTTATTTTTTGAGAGGTTTTCAAAGGCGAGGCCTACTTTTTTTCATCATCCTTCTAGGTCGATGAATCAGGTGTGGATGCACATGTGGGGAGAGATGATGTCCAAGAGCAACCAACCAAAATTTCTAGCCAGGATTTCCACTAACGCAATGGGGCTCTTAGCCAATGAGGCCAATCACATGTTCATGATGGTGTTGTATCCTTATGCAGGGTTGGATTGGAGAGGATTTCAAAACATCCTCTTCACACCGAATGAGCCACCAGCTGCTAGAGTTAATATTAGTGTTTTTTTTTTAAATTAATCTAGTTTCATTTTATTGTCTTACTTAATTAGAATATAATTAATTATAACACGTTCTTTAACTTGTTTTATTAAATTGTTTAATGAAACTATCTAATTATTGTTGGGTACTATATATTTTTCAAATATTGGCACATTCCTTAGGGATGTGTCTTCTCCCCCACCAAATGCGGATGAGGAGATGCTTGAGGTTGCGGCGGGTAAGGTTCCTCAGGTGCAGATACTTGATTCATATTGGAGTTGGGCGACCGACTTTGTGCAATTTTGGTTGACGTGGGATTCTTCCTTATGTTGATGCAAGACATCAGGGAAGATCCTATCCTCTTAGAGCTTTGGAGGGAGATGTTCCACGATATGCTGCATCTTATGCATCATATCACCATATCTACCATGCTACTAGTAGGGAGGAGGGTTGTTGATGATACACACTCTTCCTCCAGTACCCGTTCGTTCAGTAATTTTTCACCGAATACCTCTTTGTCCAGTACCCCATCAACTGATGAGGGTGTTCTTGATCCTTCTCCACGTCCTACTCGTCCTCCTTCACCTCACTCGGATGAGAAGGAAGCATATATTCCTCCACCACCTATTTCTCATCAAAGAGTTGACTAGCCACCTCCTACTTCTCCTCACAGAGTTGACCAGCCACCTCCTACTTCTCCTCATAGATTCGACCAACCACATCCTCCTCCACCTCCTACTTCTCCTCACATAGTCGACCAGCCACCTCTTGATCTTCCACTTTCTCTTGAGCATCCATCATCTTCTACTATAGACCAAGCCTCCACAATTGTTGTAGATATATTATCACGTCGGTTGGACCAGATATGGTATAGAAGTTATTTGACTTGTTCATGATATATATATATATATGGTGCATATTTTTTGTTCATGTTGATGTACTTAATTTATATATTGGTGTTGATGTGTATATTGTTAGGTCATATTCGATATGTTTGTTAAATGTGCTTGATAGATGTGTATGTTATAACAATATTCATTAGATGTGAATTTTTCTCGTTAATCATGATGATGTACTTAATTAATTTATATGTTGATGTTGATGTGTACATTGTTAGGTCATGTTAGATTTGTTTTTTTAATTTGCTTGATATGTGTGTATGTTAAATGATGCTTGTTAGATGTGTGTGATGATGTTGTTAGACAATGCTTTTGTTTTGTTATATGTAATCACAATGATGATGCCCTATTATATTATTAGATTTGTGTGCTAGCTAATTTATGGTGTTTATATGTGTTAGAGGTATATATAATTACATGATGTTAGCGAATTTAAATCTATATTTTAGATGATGTTTATGTTTGTTAGATGGTTATCATTATGATGTTTATTTTTACTAAATGATCTTTATTATAGATTATGTATTAGTGAAATTATATCAAAATTTTATATATGAAACATAAAGACTTAATTTAAATAAAAAAATGCAAAGGTATTTTTATAAATTACAAAGTTCAATATGGTTGAAATTATAATTGCAAAATTACCGTAAACATTTTTCTATTGCATAGATAGTTCATACATATTCATTCTAACTAAATTATTTTTCAAAAACCAAATTACATATGAATAAATGTTATTTTCCATTGTACTATTTACTATTTTTTAATAGACTCTTCTACACTAAAAATTGTTATTATAAAAAGTTATGATCTATGATAAGCATTCTATTGGCCCTAAAATTTTATGGATGCAAATCTTCCTATTGTTATTTTTGTCATTATTTTGTAAGTTGATTGCTATCAAATTTTTAAATTACTTCATTAATTGTGGTTTTAGTCAACATTGGGGGCATAATTTAAATAATTCCAAAAGCAGTGATAAAAGTATGTAAACTAACAAACACTTTAGTTAAAAAACAAATTATCACAAAAAACAAATTTAAATAACATCATATAGTACTTGGATCATATGAAAAACATCACACGTCATTATAATTATATATTTGTAATTAAACAATTAATTAATATACTAATACAAATAAAATAATAAAATTGAATAATAAATTTATTTCAATTTATTTAAAATTATTAGGGATGTCATTTATTAGAAAGTTATAAACTATTTTATGAAATACTAATATATAAAATTAATGAAAAAAATAAACTTTATCTTTGACTTGATGACTCAAATTTTAAGTCTCACAAACTTAGAATTAAACAATATACATAGATTACATCTAATTATATTTCAAAATATTCACATTAATTTCATTGTAACCTTAGTTATTTTATGTGATTTCAACATTAATTTCATTGTAATATTCATATTAATGTCATTGTAATCTTCGAAATATTCACATTAATGTCATTTGATTCCAACCCCGACAAATGGTCTTCCACAGTGAAGTTGCATCGTGTTATCACTAGAAGTTACCCTTAGACTACTACAAGGATAAGTCGAGTACCCATCAGAATCTGAATAATTAAATTAAGTTTGGTAAGTGGATCAGCTATACAAATCGAGAAAGAAGAGGGAAGAAAATTGCAGATCAGTGAGCTACCATTGGGCATGGAGTCATAACCACTCTGCTCATTGAAGGAAATTAAACTACATATCAGATAAATCGCTTGTATGATGATGGATGAAAGAAATAAGGAGAGGTCAACATATAAGTGAACAAATTAGCCTCACACCTTGCTCAATTGATTACATCCACTGGTCTGAATATTCATTGATTTGAAATCATTTCCAACAATGAATATGAATGCTTAAATATAACATGTACTAGACTTTTACAATAAATCCTTTACCATAGAACTCTCATAGCATGATATTGCTAATCAAACCTATATTAACAGTAACCATATTCAACCAAGATGAAAATGTAGATGAAAAATAAATAAATCACAATATGATATGACAGACCTCATGAATCTTCAATAATAGTATGATTACAGCATGTGCCTATAAGCTTTATAATTTGATTCACGCTGCTTTTTCCCTGCTCAAAATTCCCTCTCGGGTCATAAGACTGAACCTCTTTCTCTTTCTACCATTACAATATATAGGATGTCATTACAAATCCTTGTTTTATTCCCCAAGGTAGTCGAATCATATTTTTTTACCAAAAATAACAACTATTACATGATTATAGGATCTGAAACAAAAAATAGAATAATATTTAATTCTAGATCCTAATTTCTAGGATTTTGTTTGTGACCAACTAAAAATGTGCTAACTGAAGAGAAAATCATGGGATTTGATAGAAAAATATTAAAAATTCATCATTCAAATCAATTTGAGTTCATTCTTGCCAAGTTGGAGCTCCACCAAGTCGAATTCTAGAACTATGTCCAGTTTCGCAGTGCATTTTTGCTGCAAAACTGTTTTAAAAATTCTGCAACTGATATTTTTCAATTATCTCCCAAATGGTGAATTGGGTCGGACTGATTTTTTGTCAACAAGTTAATATAATTACAATGCTTCTTCACACATGGTTTGAGAAAAACCCAATTCACATATTTCTAGAAAATCCAAAAATGTTTGTAGGTGATAGTGGCTTGTTTCTCAAAAATCGTGAACTATTTTGACCTAAAATTAAATGGGTTTCTTCATATTAACCTAATGCATATCTTATCACAATTTCATGGTGAACGGATGCATGTTTTGAGAGATATGAAAAAAAAAAACTTTTGTAGCATGGTTTTGCAGCAATCAGAAATTTCATAGTGACTGAAGGATTTGAAATTTGCAATGAATAAAATATGACCCAAGACTCAAATTTCAATAAAGACTCATAATTAACTAGACCTAGACATGAGGACACCACCAAAACTCAAGTGCTACTCATGATTTCAAATCATTATGGAGAAGGAAAATTTCCCAGCGATTTGACATATGCGCTGCAAAATAGTTGAAGTGTATTGAAATGACTTAGATATTATTTGAAAGCTATGAAACCCTTTATAAATGGAATGATATGACCTTTTGACACTCTAAGCACCCTTCATTATGATCTTGAATTTATTTTATCCAAATGACAAAAGACTCTACGGACTAAAAACTTTACATATGACAAAATTTGACTCAAACACTTATGGAATAAATCAAATAATAGCATAGCCATGACTATAAAGGATTAATAGACTCTCTTATGAACCATATGGGATAAATGAAAACAAGACCATAATTTGACCTAACATTTTATGTGATAACATTTTATGTGCTAACATTGGCTCCATGGGGGATGGAGTCCTCCCTGTGAGGATCCAAGAACACAGACCAATGCCTTCTTTCTTGAAAATATGAAACTAGCAGTTTTCCATCATGCACTACAGTTAATTTGTGCTTGAAAATTATGGCATGTTCATGTTGCTCTGAGAGCACTTCTGATCAT
This sequence comes from Picea engelmannii, assembly GCA_009831015.1. NCBI lineage: Eukaryota > Viridiplantae > Streptophyta > Pinopsida > Pinales > Pinaceae > Picea > Picea engelmannii. The sequence continues at coordinate 135,288 of ML800591.1, forward strand.
TTATTAAAAAATGAAAAACACTCACACATTGCTAACTGAAAACAATTGCAAACCAAATGCTTGTTTGGCAAGCTTATTTATCTACATCCCTATTCCTAACTAGCAAAAGACAAATTTTCTCAGGTATAAGCAAACTTCCACAGTAACCATTCAAATAACTTTGTAACGGAACAATTATCATCCCTACAACTAATCAATAAATTAAAGTAGATACATAACATTAGCCACAAGAAATCCTTTCGAAAATCATACTCACCTTCAAGTACTGGTGGTATGATGAAATCTGAAAACTTCAAAAATTTTGAAAAATAAGATTCCAACACAACTACTACTGGGTCTTCAAAATCAAGAGAAAAAACATGTTGATCCAGTAGAGATTACTGCCACTGCATAAATTCTCTTTTTCTAAGAAAAAGGTGACCTCATTGTTCCTTAAACAACAACTCTTGGGCATAATTCATTTCATGACAATCAAGAGCCACAAAATTTATTTGATCATGCAATAAAAATCCTTGACCAAATCTTGAGAACATATGATCTTGGATGTCGTCATAAACAAACAAGGGTTGTTGATTTCCAATATAAATAGTAAGACACTTTGGAGCAGCAACCTTATGCTTATATCGTTACTCCATTTCTTGTGCATGCATATCTTCAACATAAACTTGATATTGAAGTCTATCACAAGCTAGGAAGTTCTCTTCAATTTATTCATCATCCACAAAAAATTGTTCTAATGATGAGGATCTCCTTTCTCTCAGAATAAGGACAAGATTAGGGTATTGAGTTGCTATATAGTAAACCATGGTAGCAGTTTCAGAAGGTCGGATCTCCAAATGCATACTACAATAAAAACTGTGAAACCTCTTGTTGAATGTCTCAAGAGCCTCGTCTTCCTCTCTTAACAAGGCATTAAACTAAGTTAAGTATTAATCGAAATATTTGTTTTCACCCCAGTATCTCAAAAATGCACCATGAAAATCATTCACGAACAAATGGAACAAGCTTCCATATTTCTAAACCATAAAGAAGCATTTCCAACTAAATATTTGGCAAATGTCGTCATAACAACATCCTCATGTGCAATTTCAAAATTATCAATGACATTTTGAAAATATCCCAAGTGCTTCTCAGCTATGATATGGTCTTCTTCAGTAAACTGAGGAAGATACCAAAAAAAAATGAGAGGGTAAGGATGGAGGCAAGATGGCAGCCTTAAAGGTTTAAAAATTGTCTCTCTAATTCTAGATTGAATTTCAATGGGTTGAAAGTAATATTCAACAAGTTGATCGCAAGTTTCAACAGAAATGGTAGAAGGTAATGGATCATCTCTATTATCTACAAAATGACAAAAATGATTAGGTTCGGGATATATGAGTATATGTACATCACCTTTCTCATGTGCTTCAAATGAAGGAATAGGGTCAACATGATCGGGATTTATTAGAGGGACAAAATAAAACCACATATTTATAATATTAACACATATACATAGTGAAAATAACAGATATATAGTAAAACTTGACTTCTATTAAATAAGAAATATGTTGAAAACTGTAAGATGCATACTGAAAATAAGCTTGCTATAATGGTGGCAACTTATCTCTCAGAAGAGATGTGACGGCTACGCTCATTCGCAAGAAGATGAGTACAATGAGGCTCTGAAGGAATTTTTTACAATAAACATGAATTCCAAAACCCTAGACATCCAAAAACATAACCCTAGGAGATGAAGCACCAAAAGTCATGTGGGCCCCGTTGGGGTAAGTTAGTACATCAAATTCTCAGGGTTGTAACGTTTGCATACGATCTTCGTTTAGGGCGCACGATAGCTAGTTTGAAAGGTATTATGGAGGAGATTCATTTAGGGGGGCCAATCAGAGCCTTCAATTATAATATATATGCCCAATCATGAAAAAATGTCATTTAGGCCCTCAAAATGGCCCCAGAAGTTTGGGACCCGAAAAATGCTAAAAATAGTAAGTTGCCAAAAACTTGTTTTGATCCAGTTGGAAAAGGTGGGTAGCCACCAATATCCTGCTGGATCAATCCTCCCTCCTTAGGAAGCAATGGTCTCCATTGTGTTGAGTGCCCCCATCAGATGAGGAAATTTCTGATGAATTTGGCCTCGGGTGAGCCACTTGCCTTGGTGCAAGAGTTTCCTTGATTTGGCAACCCGATAAAGTTGGATCCTCTTCTAGAGAGTGTCCTTGACCTGTGTGTCCATGATATGATTAGTGGAAGCATGTTCCATGCATTCATGGTTGAGCTCTGTTGGTCTCAATTGTTCTTCTATCTCTGAGGTGTCCAATAATAGTAGAAAATAAAGGCGAAGGAGGTCCACATTGAACACTGGGTACAAGCCAAGGAAGTGGGGGAGGTTGAGCTCAAAATTATTTTTACCCACATTCTTGGTGATGGCGTAAGGTCCATAATGGAGTGGATGAATCTTTTGATGAGGCCATGTAAGGAGGTATCTCTACAAGTGCAACCAAACTTTGTCTCCCACCTGAAATGGGTGTGGCAGCTGATGTTGATCATGCCATTTATTGTACTTAACATTGGACTTCTGTAAAATATCATGAACCTGTTGGAGGATGTGTTGGATCTGCTCAATGAACTGGGTGGCTTTGTCATCTTTAGTTGGAGCATGTGACGAATCTTCCTAGGTGGTCACAAGGGGTAGTGCAATATCCATGGGACCCAATGGTTGAAATCCCAACCCCACCTAAAAGGAGTTGTGGTCGGTTGAGCTATGTATGGCTCTATTGTATCTATGTTGAACATAGGGAAGACTCTCATCCTAGGTTTGGGAGTTCTTCTAATTGTACATGCGCAAGATTTTCATGATCATCTGGTTGACGACCTCATTTTGGCCATTCGTTTGGGCGTGCAAGGCAGTGGACTTCGTGAGCTTGGTCTCCAGCAGTGACCAGAGGCTTGACCAGAATGTGTTGAGGAACCGTTTGTCCCGATATGAGATAATGGTTTGTGGGATCAAAAAGTGTACCCACACTCATTCAAAGAAGATCTTGGCAGTGGCCTCTACTGTGATGCTCTTCTTGCAGACATCCAAAATATCCATCCTGGAAAAGCGATCAACAACCAAAAAAACACAGTCATTTCCCCACTTGGTGGATGGAAGGCCCAACATATAGTCCATTGAGATGGATTCCCAGGGCATGTTAGGAGTAGGCAGAGGAGTGTATAGTCCTTGTTTCTTAGTGGTTGGTTTGTAAATAGCGCAAGCAGTGCAGGACCGGATATACTTGTTGACATCATGTTGAAGTTTCATCCATTAGAAATGTCACTGCATCACTTCCATTGTATTTTCCACAGTGAAGTGTCCTTCCACTCGACTGTAGTGGGATTCCCAAATCATCTTCACTCATTCGCTTGATGGAACACAGAGATGGCCCAGATGACACAGCATCCCATCCTGAAGATGGAAATTAGTGACAGTTGTTTTTACGCCCAACATCCAGTAGGTGTTGGAAATGAAAGAAAGAATGAAAGAAGTGATTGCCTTCCTCTGGCTCATCGAGTTCATCAGGATGGATCTTGGCAGTAGCAATGGTGGCACTGGGTTCTGCGTCAATGATTTGTCTCCCCTTTTCTAGTTCTGAATCAAAGTTGGAACCCACATATGATTCAGAAGATTTTACCTCAGCCACCAATGACTTCTTTGAGTGGAAATTGGTAGTGTTATTCTAGGGGTTCTTATGGAATTCACACCACTTCCCGGTATCTTTCTTCAACTTTCAATTTTCCTTCTTTGTTTGTGGCTTTTACTAGTTGTCTTGAGGTTGCCCATATTTTCTCTATCCTTTTTTTTTGGGTTTGGGCTTCCCTTCCTATGATTCTGTTGTGATGGGTTTCCATACCCAAATTTTTGCATCTTTCTTTAAGCTTCTGCTCAATTTTGACAGCATATCGATAAGCCATGCCCAAGGATGAGATGTCCAAAAATGTCATTTGTGTCTGGATGTATATATGTAGACTGTCATGGTACTTGAGCACCAGATGTTACTCAGAATATTTTATACCCAGCTTCGTGCGCAAGTTATGGAAGACATTGGTGAGCTCTTGCACTGTTTGGTCTCTTTCGTACCGCAGTGTGGTCCATCTTATATACAATTCATCATAACTTCCAACAGGGTAGTATTGTTCCTTAATAGCATCCATGAAAGAAACCCAAATGGGTGCAACTGTAAATAATGTGGATCTCTTTCTTTCCTTTTTCTCACAGAAAGTATCCCACCAATCTTTGACATGGGGGATGGGCTTGAGGAGAAAAAATGTAATCTTTTCTCTATTGAAAAAGTTGTGGACAGAAAAATAAACTTCTAGAAGGTTTAACCATTTATCTATGGAATCTGCATCTATTTGACCTTCAAATATAAGAATATCAAAATTGATTTGTACCTTGAAGGGGGTGGTGCCTCTGCTTGAGTTGGATGTATCGATTGTCGATAGTCGTTGAAGGATTTGTGTGAAGTTTTCCATCATCTCGTTCCTATGTCGCTCAAGGGATTCCTCGAGCAACATTTTGAGAGGATCTCATGTCTCGTTGTCTTTCTTTTCTCCTTCCATGGACAGTTTCTTAGGCATGCGAGAGAAGTTTTCCTAAAGAGAAACAACCTCAAGACCCAACTCTCTATACCCTGACTGTGTCGGGGACATGCATTAAAAAATGACAAGGAGCAGATCGCTTTGATACCACTAATCCATATTTATGAGTGAAATGAAACAAAACCACAGATTTATAATATTAACACAAAGACACAATGAAAAATAATAAAGATACAGTAAATCTTGACTTCTATTAAATAAGAAATATGCTAAAAACTGTAAAATGCATACTGAAATCAAGCTTTCTAGAATGGTGGCAGTTTATCTCTGAGAAGAGATGTGAAAACTATCCTCATTCATAAGAAGATGAGTACATTGAGGCTCCAAAGGCCTTTTTTACAATAAAAATGAATTCCAAAACCATAGACATCCAAAAACCTAACCCTAGGAGATGAAGCGCCAAAAGTCATGTGGGCCCTATTGGGGTAAGTTAGTACATCAACTTCCCAGGGTCGTAACTTTTGCATACGATATTCATTTAGGGCGTAGGATAGGTTGTTGGAAAGGTATTGATAAGGAGCTTCATTTAGTGGGTTTAATAAGAGCCTTTTAGTAACATTGAGGTGCCCAGTCGTGAAAAAACGTCGTTTATGCCCTCAAAATGTCCCTAGAAGTTTAGGACCTGAAAAACTGCTAAAAATAGTAAGTTACCAAAAACATGTTTTGAGCCAGTTGGAAAAGGTGGGTGGTCGTCGAGATCCTCCTTGATCACAACATCTATAATGCAAGGAGAATGTAGATCTTCTTCTTCCAAAGAGGGATATATAGATTAAGGTTTATGATCATCAAAGTAAACAAAGCATAGGATGATTCATTCCACATGTGAAGGAAAATACAAGAAAGAGCTGACAAAAAATAGCATAAGTTTCTGAAAGAAACTTACAACTTGATACTTGAACTTCTTGTGTCTTCCTTTCATTCTTTTGTCTGAACTCATTCTTCAGTGGAGTCTTCTAAATTTATTTGAATCACCAACAAGTTCTTCAAATGTGTGGAGTCGTTAGGTGAAGGTTGATCATTTTGAATGTGTCCAGCTTCAATTCACCATCTAAATCTAGAACTATACTTTGTCATTCTCCCAGGAAATATTTTCTTCATTTTCGTCCCCGACAACAACGCTAGAAATGGTATCCCTAGAAGTTACCCTTAGACTGCTATAGGTATAAGCCGAGTATACATCAAAATTTGAATAATTAAAGCAATTTTGGTAGGCGTATCATCTAAACTAATCAATACAGGAGACAGCAGCAAATTGCATATCAATGAGCTACCACTGTGCATGGATTCATAACCACTCTGCTCATTGAAGTCAATCAAACTGCATATCATATAAATAGCTTGTGTGATGATGGATGAAAGAAATAATGAGAGGTCAACATATAAGTGAACAAATCATCATCACACCTTGCTCAACTGATTACATCCACTAGTCTGAATAGTCACTGATTGGAAATCCTTTCCAACAATGAATATGAATGCTTAAATATAACATGTAATAGAATTTTATAGCTAATCCTTTACCATAGAACTCTCATAACATGATATTACCTATCAAACATATATTAACAGTAACCATATTCAATAAAGATGAAAATTTAGATGAACAACAAAGAAATCACAATCTGATATGATAGATCTCATGAATCTTCAATAACATTATGATTACAGCATGTGCCCACGGGCTTTACAATTTGATTCACACAGCTTTTTCCCTACTCAAAATTCCCACTTGGGTCATAAGATTGAACCTCTTTCTCTTTTTACCATTACAATATATAGGATGTCATTACAAATCCTTGATTCATTCCCCAAGGAATCGAATCATCTTTTTTTACCAAAAATAGCAATTGTTACATGATTATAGAATCTGAAACAAAAAAATAGAATAGTATTTAATTCTAGATCCTAATTTCTAAGATTTTATTTTTGACCAACTAAAAATGTGCTAACTGAAGAGAAAAACATGGAATTTGATAGAAAAATCTTCAAACTTCATCATCCAAATCAATTTCAGGTCGTTCTTGCCAAGTTGAAGCTCCACCAAGTCAAATTCTAGAACTATGTCCAGTTTTGCAGCGCACTTTCGCTGTAAAATTGTTTTAGAACTTCGGCAACTGATACTTTTCAATTATCTCCCAAATGGTGTACTGGGTTGGGCTAAGGTTTTTTCAGAAAGTTAATATCATTATAATTCTTCTTCACACACAGTTTGAGAATATCCCAGGTCATGGATTTCGAGAAAATCCAAAAATGGTTCTAGGTGATGATGGTTGGTTTCTCGAAAGTCATGAACTATTTTGACCTGAAATTAAATGGGTTTCCTCATATTAACCTAATTCATCTCCTGTCACAATTTCATGGATAACGGATGCATGGTTTGAGAGATATGGAGAAAAGAAACTTTTGCAACATAGTGTTGCAGCACCCATAAATTTCGTAGGGATTGAAGGATTTGAAATCTGCAATGAATAAACATGACCCAAGACTCCAATTCCAATAAAGACTCATAATTACATGACCCTATACATGAGCACACCATTAAAACTCAAGCGATGCTCATGATTTCAAACCATTATGGAGAAGGACAATTTCGTAGTGATTTGACATATGTGCTACAAAACTGTTGAAGTGTATTGAAATGAATTAGATTTTCTTTGAAAGCTATGAAACCCTTTATAAATGACATGATATGAAATTTTGACACTTGAATCACCCTTCATTATGATCTTGAATTTATTTTATCCAAATGACAAAAGACTCTAAGGACTAAAAACTTGACATATGACCAGATTTGATTAAAACATTTATGGAATAACTCAAATAATAGCATAGCCATGTCTATAAAGGACTAATAGACTCCCTTATTAACCCTATGGGATAAATGAAAACAAGACCATACTTTGACCTAATAGTTTTATGTGATAACACGTCGTAGTGAATACCCATATAAAGAAGGCACCTTCACACCCAATATAACTTCATTTTCCAAAGAAAGATCATCTTTCTTCAAAATTCATGGGACAACACCCTCTTTGAAAGACCAAGAGGGACCAACCTCTCCTCTACTTTCTTGTCTTGGCCAATGTTTCTTTTTATTTTTTGAAGAAATAAGATCTCTCCTAAAAACCAATGTGTCACTTTCTTTTGATGATATGCGCCTCCATAAAGAAGATGAGACATTTTTAAATATCTGCATGGGATCTAGTAAGTGGAAAATCTTAAGATGCTTCCAATATGGGAGCTCATAAAAGACAGATTTCATTTTCATCCCAATGGAAAATTTATCAACATAGGTGTCGAATAATTATGGATCATCGAACATGGGCTCCACATTTGAATCGAACATTTATGTAATCTCTTTCTCCTTCTCTCTCTCATATGATCTAAGTCATTATGTTGATGTAATTATTGCAGGCCTTTTAGTTCTCTCTGGTTTACCATTGAAAGTGGATGTTTCTCTTATGTAAGGGTTTTGTTCTGTGAGGAATACCATGGAGAATTCATACACTGGATTTTTTAGGTGATTGGACCACCTAGCCTTCAGAGAAGGTCCACAACATTTACATCCATGATACCCTTTTGTTACAAGACCTGTGAAATAAGTAATATATAAAGAGCATGTTAGCGTTGGAGATTAGAACAATCCCAGTGAATTAAATATGCCAAAAAATATTGTTATGTATATAAACAAATCAATAAACATGTAATTTACAATAGCAAACTCCTAATCCTGGATAATTGTGTGTGGTGTAAGAACATATTCCATACAACATAAAACTCCTCTCTGCTGTGATGGGTCTTAATACATTGTATACATGTATCCCTTCCCATAATTCCTTCAATTCATCTACCAATGGTTCTAGGCAAACATCCACGTTCTTCACTTGTCTTCTACCAGGAACTATAAGAGCCAACATAAGATGTTCATTCTTCACGGAAAACCATGGGGGGATATTGTTATTGATCACTACTATAGGACAAACAGAATAGTTGGTGTTTTAGAGGGAATAAGGGTTGACACCATCCATGGCTATGTTGATTCATAGACTTCATACTTCATCCTTGAATTTTTCGGGCCATGTATCCTCTATATGCTTCATGGATATTGAATATGTTGGGATTTTCATAACTCCCGACTCACTTCTGTGTGAGGCATGTCCTCCCTGAAACATAGCTAATTCTTTGAAATGAAAGATCCTTTGAATCCCTGGGATTATAGGCATGTGCTTCAATATCTTATCAATAGGACCATGTGATTTACCCTTTTTATTTGATTTATGGTACCTTTCATGCCCGCATTTCAAACATATCTATTTTTCTGCATATTCTCCTCTATATAGAATACAATCATTTGGACATGCATGATATGATATGTACTCAAAACCCAACATTTTCAACATCTTCTTTGTCTCTTCATAGCTACTGGGAAAGACATTATCACTCGGAAGAACCTTAACTTTGAATAACCTACAGTTAGTAGGAAATAGAAATGTACAATGTCATTTAACGTTTATAAAATTGACCATTTTTAATGTTGATTGTGTGACAATATTTCTCAAAATATAAGGGACTTGATGGTAAGTTACCTCAATATTGCCAAGAAACATGTGTTTGACATGCCAAACTTTGATTTCAAGTTGTATAGTAAATTTTTTGTCCCCAGCTGGGTAGAATTTAACCGGCTAGGTCCAAAGAGAAGGGTGATGGAAGCAGATTTCATGTTTTCAAAAAAGGTATCAATGATATGAGCATCATCCCCTGGCTCATAGTTACGGAATGCATCTAACAACATTGTCTCCATGGTAGTCATATCCCATAAATAATCATCCATACTAACCTCTATTTGATTGGCTCCATTGCCAACTTGTGAAGAACTACTATTGTTGTAGTCATTCTTAATTGGTGAATCTGGATGTGGTGGGAATGGTATAGGTGGTTGATTCAACCATTCTTGGTATGATTCATCTCTGATTTGTGCTCTTATTGTAGCCTTTGTTGGCACAAGGGCACACTCAAGTTTCAGCTCCAAGAGCACACCAACAAGCCCTAACTACTGGCCCTTTCGGCAACACCTGTGAAGTAGATGCAGTCTCACTCGAAGCAGTTATGAGGGGGTTGTAGGACAGAGATGTCTACAACCAAGGGGAATATCAAGTGGATCTAATACAAGAACAGCACAGCATTCATATATCACTTATCAGCTAGGATCTACTCTGCACATCTACTTATCAGATATAAAAAAGTAATGCAATCACAGTATATCAATTGACAGAGACAGAATACCAATCTCACACAACACAAAATATATGTGGTTCACCCTCTCTCTAGGGCTACATCCACAGAAATATGATTTATAATATATTGAGATGAAGCATATAGTTCTTGTCTGTGCTCTTAGCTAGCAGATCCTCTTTCTTCTCCTCTCTTTCTCTCCCCTCCCTGCGCACCCAGCTGGAGATCTTACAATACCAGAAGGCTCTCACTCTTAGCAGTTCTTCCTCATGGGACAATAATCACTCATAACAACAATACCACTATATCAAAAAAAATATCGTACCAACCCAAACTAGGTCCTCATGACCTTTATTTATACATTACAATAGCTCACTGACATCCTTAGGCCGAAACCTAGGTGTCCAAAACCCTAGATACCAAAACCCTAGGTCAACTTGACCCATATTTTCAGGGCTTCGTCGGCCTGTCTTTTCCTTCTTCTCGCGCGGTGCTCCAAAGCATCTAACGGTGGATTTTTCTACTTGTTGAGTTGCCCATGATCCTTCTTCCTTGTTGATCTATCATTCTTGATCTCCTCATCCAATGGCTTGCTTTCTCGGGCTTTGCTCCATCTTTTCTGCTCTTCTGCTCACTTTGACCCAATAGCAGTCACTGTGTCTTGCACGAAGTTGACATTTTTCCTTTTCTTCTTTGCTCTTCGCTTGCTTCCATAACCAAGGGCCAACATCCTTCTCTCGATTTGACATTGTAGTGGGGTGCAACGAAATATGATAGGTAGGTCGCTCATCATCAAAATCCTAATTTTAAAAATATTGAACATCAATACATCGATGATATTAATAAGCACAATCCAATTGGTTTGTTAAAGTTACATTATACCAAACAATTATTACCATCGTTGACCCAGGATTGTGGCTGGAAGATGGAATGTTACAATTGGAAGGGTAAAGTGGTTGTCCATTTTCATCTACCAACTGCTTACGGTATGTTGCTCCTAATAAGAGATTCCGACGTTTTTGAACTAGTGGAATATTTTATGCATCTGAACTCAATTCTGAATCAGGATTCTACAAATTTGGATACATTTTTATTCAGATTGACATGGATAAAAAAAAAAAAAATAGATAATCGAAATATAAATAAAACATGAACTTAATGGAGATGGAAAGGGAGAACTTCGTGATGTAATTTGAGCAATGTGGAACGTGATGGAATTTGAAGAATTGACCATTTGATATTATAAATTTTTCTCCCTATATTTGAGCAAAAACAACAATAGATTTTAAGAATAAGGCGACTTTAAGCAGAAAATGTATACTATGAAGTACTGCAAGTCATGTGGATGCATCCTACAAGATAATTTAAGATGAATATATTATTTTATATCCAAATAAATTCAGATAAAATTTAAAGTATAATGGTGTACTTATTTAAACAAAATGCATCAGTGTGTCTATAACAATATAAAGTGTCGAAGAGTTTAATTATTAACTGCACTGGTTCTCAAGATTTCAAATAAATAAAAAATAATTATATGATATTGGTGCTCCAAAAACATTTAGTGTGTCGGTGCTTTGTATAAACAAATGCATTGATGCATTGGATTAATAAATGCATTGGTGTTTCGAAAAACTTTAAAAAAAAACACGAGTTTGCTTTTTTACAATTGAAAAATGAGCAAGAATTTATTTTTCAAAAATATAATTTCATAAAGTCCTTTAAATAGTAAGAAGTTATTCACTATTTCATTATTTTTCCAAAATTTACACGGGAGATATTTGCAAGAGAGACATATCGGGGAGCACTGTGGAGTACCATAATATTTTGGAACAACAAAATTATTCTGAAGATCAGAATTTGAAGGGTATGGTGATTCAATCAAAACATTTTTCATGAAGTCCTTTAAATAGTATTAAGCTATTCATTGTTTCATTATTTTGTCAAAATTTACAAAGGAGGGATTTCAAGAAAGACATATCGTGGAGCAGCAAAATACTTTGGAACAGCAGAATTATTTAGAAGATCAGAATTTGAAGGGTATGGTAATTCACTCAAAACCCTTTTAGAGCAACAAAATTATTCAAAAGATCAGAATTTGAAGGGTTTTGTGATTCACTCAAAACCTTGCATAGTAAAAAATTTAAATTTTATTGTTGATTTTAATAATCATTTTTTTTACAATTTGTATCCTTACTTAGATTTAATTAAAATTCAGAAAAGAATTAAAAAAAATCATACTTACCTTAAACCCTTTATTCTTCTTGCTTATGTGACTGCAAAATTTCACCTTAGGTTTAAACTCCATCTATCACTTCACAATTAGGGATTATCATTTTAGGCATTTTAGATTTAATGGGTTTGTGTTTCTATATATAAGGTGTTTGGCATGTGATGAAAGGGGACCACTTATTTCATCGGATCCAAACCCTGTCGGCCTTGTCACGTTTTTTTTTTTTAAACATTTTATGGTTATTGGTTCATCGATTTGACTATAATGCACTGGTGCGCTTACTGATAAAGTGCACCAGAAATGTTGTAACATAAAAAATAAAAAATAAAAATTTCTTCATCGGTATGTAATTTTTTTCTATTATTTTTTCATTCATGGTATTTTTTGTTGTTTTTTTTTACTCTAGGCACAATGTTGTTATCGATATATATCGCACCTTTTTAATTTAAAGTATTTTTTAAAAATTCATCTTTTCATGTCAGTGTGTTTCCTATATCGAACACACCAGTGCTTTCATATTATTAAAGCACACCCAAAACCGGATTTGTTTTTTAGCTGAAAATTATGATTTATTTATAAAATATACTTAATAGCTTATGTATTGAATGGTACATGTTGTATAATGATAATAAAAAAATGTGTGAGAATAGTTCAAGTAACAAAAATTATAATCGACACAATGATAGCACATCCAAAAAAACAAAAAAGGCAAGTTCTTTGTAAATTCTATACAAAATTAATATGTTTGAACTATATGTAAGTTTAACTAATATGTATTGTCTAATTATATAGGTTTCCACAATTAGTCATAATGATAGTTGAAACTTTATGGAGAAAACTATGTAAGAGTTTATGAAACGTTCGATGTTTCGAGTGTTTCGAGTGGACACTCCACCCATCATCAAGGACAAGAAAATCTCTAATGGTAATGAAGAGTGATGGTACTCATGATTTATAGGAGGGAAAACGGTAGAAAGTGAAATTAATTAATAATTTAATTCAATCAGCGTTAAAAGGTCATTGGGAAATAATATATACGTTCTACCACTTTACCTCATATAAATCATGAGTAATAACACTCTCCATTACCATTAGAGTTTTTCCTTCCTCTGATGATGGGTGGAGTGTCCACTCCAAATGTCAGACGTTTCATAAACTCTTACACATTTTTCTCTAGAAATTTTCATCAATCATTAATATGTATTGGTTAGTGTGTGTCATTCAGAGCCACAAAATGAGGACTATCGATAATATTCTTTTTTATATAAGTGAAAATGAGCATAAAATCTTGATGGAAAAATTGAAAAAGGATGAATCATGTGAATGAAAAATATTATTCAAAATGATTTATTTTTTTAATTTTCAGTAATAATATACTTAAGAATATTAGATAACATGTTTCAAGCATTTTATTAATTCACATATGTTCAATGTTCTACAAGGACCAACAACGAAGGAACAGAATGTCGTCCTAAGAAAATAAAAATTATAGAAGATGTGAATGATGATGAATTGGTCCTTAGCTCATCTAGAGTGATCCTAGAGGTTAATGAAAGGGGGAAAAACTTTTACAAAACTATGAGGGATATAGTGGAACGAATGTATAGACGTACTTTCCACTTACAATACAAAAAACAATCCAATGATTCCAAGAACCAAGTTATATCTAAACTATAGGAAGTGTTTCTAGAGAAATGGTCAATGAGACCTGTCAAAATTGCAATAGAAAAACAACACAACAAAAAAAAAGAATCATTCAAAAAGTAATATTCCTAAAAATGTTTTTCTAGAATATGTATAAATTACTACAAATAATTCATTTATTAATATCATTTTTGTTATATTTAGTTTTCATATGTTAATATAAAAATAGTTTGTTGTCATGTTACTTTTTTCAAGAATATTATGAAAATCCCAAAGAATCAACGAGCTGATATACGAAATAGTCCTGTAGAAATGTCCAAAAAAGTGTACAAGGAGATGGTCAAAGAAATTGACATAATTGCATCACGGGAGGAGCCACCTCAACAACAATGTGATTCAAATGTATGAAATCATTGAATTTTTCTATTAGGTACGTATTAATAAATAATTTAGCATTAAATATTAATTTTCAAGTATTTTCTTGTAGAAAAGAAAACAAAATGGAATTCATTCAGCAAATAAAATAAGATGACAAGGAAGAAAAGGGTTGATAGAAAAATTTGTGAGTAATTGTTATTTTCTTATAACAACTTAAGATTTCATTTTTGTATATTTTAAGTTGTTTTACAGCATCCATCCTTGAATGTCTTCAAACAGGTGCTAACATAGAAAGAAGAGCCATCAAAAGAATGGATTGACTTTGGGTTAAGTATGGATTGTGAGTATATGTTGGAATATCAAAAATTAATTGTGGAATTTGTAAGTATCTATGTTGTTTTACTTCTCTCATTTTATAATCAATGGAACAAAAAAAATCCTTTATATTAAATCTATGATTTATTATGAGGTATAAAACTTACAGGAAACAAAGTATGGAAATGTGCCAATGAAGAGTTGTTGATACAAGGCATGAGATTTGGTTTTGAAATAATGTGTATCATTCAAGACCCAATTCTTTCTATGGTACTTTTCTTTTCAATTTACATTCAAGTATATTATTTATTTCAATTTCCATTATTCTCACCAATGTAGATACACTGATTACACTTCATTTTTATTTTTGTAGATGGAACTTGAAGAAGAGGAAAACAATATAGGCAATCAACAAAACATTTGACCAAATAACCCAAGTCATGGAAGTACCTCGAGCACTGACAACAATTCCAGTGAAGATTGATGATAAATATATGTGGATATCAATGCAAGTTGTTGTATTTTTTGAAATAATTGTCTATGAAAATCAAACATTTTGTTTAGTGTAATGGATATAGTGCCCCAATTGAAAGACAAGGGGTTACCAATAAGTGTCTCATTTTGTATGACAATGAGCCTCTTATTCATACATAAGAAAATATGTTTTATTTTATTATGTTTCGTTGTCCAATGTTGTTGTGAAATGTTACATCGATAATTAAATATTATAATGAAGAGATGTGAAATATGATGATACAAAAAATTAATCCAAACATCATATCCAAATGCACTGCTCAAAATTTAATTTATATTAATACTATTATAAGATATATGTTAATTTTTTTATGAACAATGGAATTAAAAAATAATAATAATTGCACTATCACGGGTCGATGTTTCTAAAAAGAGAAAATTAACAGCAGTGTGTTTAATGCTAAAAAGAACCGGTGTTGTAATAAAATATGCATCAGTGTTGTAATACATGAACCTACACCAATTGTATGACTATTGTAGCAACAACAATTATAATAATAAAAAACAACCTTTCGATGTGTTTAATTAAAATGGTGCATTGATGCTTTTGTATCAGACCTCTGCATCGATGCATTCTAAATTTCATGAACCAGACGGGTTTGTCTTGTAACACACTGATGCATGGTATCATATATTTGATTGGTGCATTGTTATTATTAAAGCACCAGTGTGTTATTATTTAGAAGAGCATCGGTGTCCCGCTATTTTTTTTACTGCCCGGTGCTTTCAATGAAATGTAAGCACTGGTGCTTTAAGTTTGAGAATTCACCAGTGTGTATACACCATGAAGCACACCACCTAGAAAAACAACCAATAAAACCTCTAACCACCCATATTTTTTTAGTTATAATGAAGTTCCGTTATAATCTCCAAAAAAAATCTGCTACCAAAAACGGGTGTTTTAGCAGAGGTTTTTTGACAATTTTTGCCAATTTTGTACACTAAAAACCTCTACTACAAGGTTTTTTACTTGTAGTATATCAAGAATATATCAAATTTACATATGCATGTACCTCAACCATATGTATCAATGTACCAAAATGCCTCCAAAACATGCCTCAATCATGTGCCAAACAATCCATGATATAATCCTAAAAAACACATCAAAACATACATTTACTCATGAAGAAAACCTAGTGAATATCATCACATACCAACTAAAAAACGTGGTGCATATCATCTTCAGTAACCACAAGATAGAATATTTATTCAAATTTCCTTCAGTGTCACTGGACAAACCCAGTCATGATGCAGGGCCTCGCAGGACGAGTGACATACAACCTACGGGTGTGCCTCACGAGACACCCTTATCCTGACCTATGGGGGTCAGCTAAATTATGGTTTTCAGAAACCCTTAGCTATCTACAACTTTGAGACTTCCACACTCCTTCGCTTCCTCATATTCACTTCCTCATATTTTCTATGAAAAGATCACTTAAGAGCTAGATATTCATTGAACTTGTGTGTTTTCAAATGAGAGGCTTATTGAGGTGTATTTATACTTTTCCAAGTGACTTATTTCCTTAAATTTAGGTTTGAACTGTACTTTCTTGTTATAACCATTTTACCCTTCAATTAATGAATTGTAACTTCTTGTCACAACCGTTTAGGAGCTTCTTAACCATTCTTCAGGGATTTCAACTTTATGAGCGTGTAACTTCTCAACTGTGAGGAACCACGTGGCATACCACCTATCGTTGGAAAAGGCATGAAGAGGACTATCCATCTATGAGGGTTTTGAAAGTACTTGTAATGTTATTCAACCTCTTTTTCCTTAGTAAAATTTGGTATTCATGGCCACACCTCTAGGCTTCTTGTAGACTTATTCAAAGTGTCTTCCTGTGAGGGCCATGCTCAAAGTTAAAACATAAGGGGACAACTTTGGAGACTTCTTCAATTATACCCATTCATTCTAGGGGATTCTAGACTTGTTCTAAATTCGACATGAATGACAACCAATTTTCCAATAGTTTGAACTTGGAATAATCATTTACATGTTATAAAGTGTTATTTTTCTAGGAAGGTATTCAAACAAACTTATACCTCTTATCTTTCATTGACCTAGACATATTATTCGGTGATCAAGAGAGGGCGAGGTAGGATTGGCTACCATACTTGCTACATCGATCCCTTAAGGTCACCAAGGAATCATCCCTTGTGTTCGACCTCCTCCACCACTAAAACATGGGAAGTTCTACTAAGGTGATAGTGGTAGGATCTTTTAGAGTTACGCAAGATTCAGGGACTTGTGGTGGGGATTTGCACAAGTACAAATCATGCGATAACATATCCAATTCATAATACAATATGAGATGACATAAGATTATCATAAGACTAGGTCTTCTTGGTATATATATAGGAGACTAAGGGTACAATGAAGGGTTTTAGCCAACATACAAATATAACAATATAAATGTAATAATTCAATATCTAGGGATTAATAAGGGGTTTTACACATAACATGGGGCTTTGTCTAGGTATTAACAATAATAAAGAGTGTTAATGAGAGGCTCGATGTCAAAGTTAGAGTATAGAATTTGGATATCAATGATATGCATCCAATGTCATCAACCCATCGAAGGTGAGAGATTTTGGGATGAGAAGTGGTGGGTAGTTTTAAGGAATCGAAAAACACTTGAGAAATTAATTTCATTTCACTACCATTATCAAAGATATCCACAACTATGTAGTCCTTAATTTAAAATTTTTACATAAAGAGGAGTTCAAGAGAAGCAACAAAGTAATTATGAGACATGACAACAAAAATGGGGTCTATTGAGGTGGGGTTTTCAATAACAATGACTATAGGTTTGGTGCATGGGGAAGGGAAATAATGTCATCAATGCTTGATAGATATGAACAAAATGAATTTTTATTAGAGGAGTGGGATCAATTCTTGTTCAAAGTGTGTAATTTTCTAGAATGTGATGGGGGTGGGGATGTGGAATGTGTAGCTTAGCACACCCTATTGAAGGAGTTGTAGTAGTGAAGAGGAAAGTACTAAAAAGGAAAAAAAAAAATCAGTTATATTTTAGTCACTAAGCCTATATGAAAGGCTTGATGTGGAATAAGTTTCAAGCATTAGTACCTATTTATAGGATATATTAAGAAGATTAAGACAAAATTTGAGAAGGTTGTGATGAAATTTCATACCATATTATCCATGATATAATTTGAGATGGAGTGAGTGCATTAACAATTGCCCGTGATATCCTAGAGGGCAGAAATGTGCCCTAAGTGCTTCAAAGAATTTTACCATGTGGCGATACACCTATTAATTTCACTCCATCCAAGTGAAATTTATATTCCTTGGTGAGATTTTATTGTGTTTAGAATAAACATACATGCTTTGGATCAAATAATCAAGAGCTTTAATGCCCATGGTGCCATTGTATGTGGGAAAATTGATTTTCACTTTCTGTTGAAAAGGGGGATGTGATGAGGCTAGATATTTTTGTAAAACTGTTAAAATTTCTTGGAACATTTTTCCTTAGTGTTGTAAGAAAGATTCTAATTATATAGAAAGGTGTGATAATATAGTTATGAAGTTTTATTATAATGTGGAAAATGTATACCAAGAGATGACGTAGTGAAGGTCTATCAAAAACCCTAGCATGATTAGTTTGAGGAGAAAAGAAACATTGTTATAAATGTTCATAAATGGTTTAGTTCTAAAAAAAAATTCATACCAATCAATAAATTTCATGAGCTAGTGGGGTCCTTCGAACCTAATGTACCAAGTTGGGGAGGAGTGGGGACACAATGGTCTAGCACACTCCCTTTAAAAAATAAATATGAGATCTAGTAGGGATATTAGAGGTTGGAACACTATTATGATGTTGTGATAAATCTCAACACATTTATCCAAGCCACCCTTGTCCACATCACTTTGTCAGTGTTTTGTGAAAACCTGCACAGAAGATCTAGCTAAAGCATGCACAAACAAAGCTTATCCAGAAAAGGAAGAGAGATACACAATGAAGAATGAGAATCAATGCATATTATTATCTTATTAATGAGTGAGTGATCTTCACTCATATAGGTAATGACATCCTATAATTAGGAATGCATGCATAATAGTGATGGTCTAAGATTAGAAATTCTAAAATAGAACTAGTCAGTTAACTCCCAATGAACTAGTCTTAAAGTCTAAAATAGGACTAGTTAGTTAACTCCCACTGAACTATTGTTACTCCCACTGAACTAGTGTGCCGAAAATATAAATTTCTCCAACACCCCCCTGAACATCACTATGGAGTAAAAAATGAGTCTCGACTACTAGGCCATTTTAGGTACTCATGTACAATGCAACTAATGAACACTGAATAAAAATGAGGAAAGAGGGAAAACCATGTGGGAAAAAAAAAACCCCTCAAAAGATAATGTATCAAAACAAGAAAGTGATAGTTGTGTTGAGCACTCAGTACACCCTAAAAAGTTTATGTCAAATTTTACTTTTTGGGTACCACTTGATATTTTTGCACTGTCTGATTGGACTTCGATATGGAAAATATTTCCTTTCCTTATCATTCAGACTCTCGTTAAGTCTTCCAAAGTTTATTTGAATCTATGAAAACCCATAACTTCAAAGACTAACTTTTAAATAAAGAATTGACAGTCAAAACTTTTCCCCGACGCACTCAAATATTCGGCATCGGGAATAATTAAAAAATGAAAGAGAATCACTCAAGAGAATTGAGGTCGTCGAGCACCGATTTTTCGGCATCGACAAACGGAAGTCACTCTTTCGCTAAAATCATCACGCAATTATATCACCGACAACCGATTCCCTTCGGTGTCGGTAAAGGGGAAAAATATTAAGCATTGGAAGAAGAAAGAAATGATATCACCAATTGCCGACTTCTGAAATGTTTTCCGCATCAGGGGTTTTCGAGGACGATAACCCACAAAGAAACTACATGATAGGTTTATCTCCGAAGGCCAATCCTCGATACCTTTTTGGGATCAACTGTCCAAAGTTTAGCTTAGAGCGCATGACTTGAACAAAGTCTCGAGTCCGGCCAATGCCCGCGAGCTAAGTTTTCGGTCATCAGTACCACGAATCTCGAGCCAGTAGTACCATGTCAGCGATGTATGATGAAATCGATAGACATCAGAGGTTTTTCGCAGAAGTATATCAATGAAAATACAATGTAACTCAGAGCACCACTAATTATAATGTCGGGACTAACTTACAAGAAAATTTAGACAAAGAACAAAATAGATACACACGCAAAGGGAAGACACAATGCATCCATTTCAAGATTTTATATTATATCCCCATCAAGCTCGGATTACATAAAAGAGACACTGTCTACACCTTTTGGGCCAATCAACCCGGTTTACTTTAAGAACATGAAATCTTTCACGAAAAAAGGAAAACTATCAAAATTATGTGTCACGTCTGAAAATACAAAATGGAATTCGTCAATCATGCCTCTTATATGCACAGACTTTCTCCTTGGCTGCTTCGTGCACCCTGAGATGTTTTCATTTATTGTTCTTTCGACACACTCTGTGCTTCGCGTGGATGAACGATTGTATCTTGTGCTTCCTGAAGCTGTCTCTTGAGCCATGTTATGTTCTCTCCACAACCTTTCGATGCTGACACCTCAAAGATCTTCGCCGCCAATTTTCGTCTTAATTCTCTATTTTCCTAGTAGATTTCAGCAATGGCGAGTTGTTTTAGCTCTAACTGCTAATTCGGCTCTCGAACGTTAGAAACCAAGGCATCTTTCATCCTCGTTCTACTCCTACTTCCCCAACTTGTGTTTTCAACAAGTTCTAGCCAAATAGCGCGCATAAGTAATGTCTCGGTGGAAGATCTTGCGCACAACTCGATCAGGATTTGGTTTCCACAAGCTTCCTTATTCTTCCTTGGTCGCCCTCTTCTTTGGGGTATCTTTTGTTGGGGAGGCATAGCTTCCAACATTCATCCTCCTGGCGTAACTTCTTCCACTTCGGTCTCCACATGGGGTGATACTATCATTTTCGCGCGTAGGTCGAAGACTCCCTTGGAAACCTCGGGAATTCCTGCTGCGGATAAGAACGAATCCCTGGAATTTTGGGGCTCAATCCTAGTGCATCGTTCGCTTCACATGCCCCGTATTTCATTTTGAGGAGTTCCCATGGTGCAACAACATATATGTATTATGAGTGGGGAACTTGACAAGGGCCCAAAGAGAAAAATTTGATCAGACTGGGATCGCGCGAAGAATTACCAACAATGCACAAGCTCAACTGATGAGTAGAACACACACAGAACATATGGAATTTATAACAGAGTGGAAAATGAGTGGAAATGTGCCAGGGGACACTAGATTCTTAGCGACAGGATTTTTTGAAGAAAACTAAAGACTTTTTCTGGCACATTCACACAACGAGTATGTTCTGGGGCATGTTAGATGCAAACGATAGGAGTTGCAGAGGGTATGTGGTACGATCACCTTGATTTTTCATTTCCCCTGTCTCCATGATGAGCTGATGATGGTTGATGTGCTTGCGGATGCGACTTATGTTTGCACAACTTCCCTTGACCTGAGGCGCCTAACGATTTCACTTACGACAAGATCCGATTCTTTTGGAACATACTCATACTTTCAGCACATGTTTGGCTCTAACATCCCTTCTCGACTCCAAGGGCCAAAATGCCACTGGCATGACTTCAACTCTTACATTTTTCCGTACATGATCCCTCATTATGTGGCATGCGGATTTAACCCATCCTAACAAGAGAAAATATGATGGTGCTAATACAAGCGGTGCAAGAAATTTGAAGGGTTGAAGAGATCATGAAATATGCCTCTGAGTATTAAGAAAGAATGGCTCAGCAACCTCACCAATAAATCCAAGAGAAACTGGGTCAGAAAATCAACAAGGTGATGAAGGATATTGGACTTCCCAAGTTCGGAACACCTGATGACTTTGTCTCCTTGTGCGACATAGTTGAATCACACACCAAGAAAGATTCATCATGGGTCGAAAGACTGGTAAAGGTGACCAACACAGCGCCAGGATAGGTGCAACAATTTATGTAACACCCGATAAGAGCTTGAGTTGTGCTGCAATAGTTAAGCATCAATCTGGTGAAATATCGAGCACATGCAATAAAGATCAGAGAGATTTGCGCGGATCTGATGGAACAACACAAATTTCCATATGCCCACACCTATGAGGAAATGTTCATTAGTTGGTCAAAGTATGAGAAAAGTCACCCTTTCAAATTAATATTTTGAGATTATTGTTGGAAAATTGTTAGGAGAGGACGCCACGTGGCAAATTCTGTTTTTCTTAACTGCACTTTAGCCGTTATTTTTAGTTTTTTTTTGTTATAAATAAGAGCATTAACCGATTATTTAAGGGTCAATGGTTGTTGCAATAAACTCTCTTTTCTAGTTTGTTAAGAATTATTTTGAATTTGCCTTTAATTGAGAAGTCATTCTAAACTAGAGACAAGTTATATTTTCATCAAATGCATGTGTGATTGGACGTCGAGAAGAACTATTTCCTATCTTGTTCCATGAATGGATTTTGTAATGAGTAAGAGATATTAAATCTATTGTTAAGTTATATGATGCAATTCTTTACAGTTCTTTTCTTTAATGATGAAGATGAATTGTTGTGTTATTATGTGATGGATGATTAGAGTAGATGAATTATTTTTCTTGTCATTATCTTATCGCATGCATGTTTTCTTTCTGATAATTAGTATCTCATACAGCAATTAGATGCTCACATGGTTAACGTATTAGTACTAGGCCTGTGGTATAGAATCGTTGTATGCATGTTTGAGTAGAAGGTTATCCCAAGCTCAGCCTCTTCTCCAGTAGTTAAACTTAATCTTGTTTGTTACCAAGTTGGTTTATACCAGCTTACATCTCATATCGGTCCCACCTACGAGAAAATACAAAAAAAGAGAAATTCCAAACCGAAGGAGAGGCCTTCACAAGAAAACGTAAATCCCATCAATTAATTAGCTGGATCGCAGGATCTGGAGAACCATTCCACCATTAAACGTTGCAGAGTCTAATTGGGCCTCGGTGGCAAGTTTAGTTCCTGTTGTTGAACTAAATGGATCTAGGACCCATCAACAGAATTGGCGCTAGAAGGAGGGCCTGAGAATGAATGGTTGAACACATATTTCACATAATATTTCAGACATCATGTAGATTCAAAACAGCCCACATGCATGGCTAGTCATTCCCAAGATAGCCCACACATGCTAAGTACTCCTAAAATGAGTAACGCACCCCAGCCCAAGGAAGAATGCTTGTTCCCTGACATACCTTTCACTCTCCCTCGCGAGGAATTAAATCAATTCAGAAGAATCACAAGAGCATACGCCCGACAGATCGGTGCGTTGTCTTTAGCTCCGATACTTCCTCGAAGACAAAAAAATAAGTAGACCAATGGTCAATACTCCCAACGAGGTTTTCGTGCACACAATAGAAGACCTAATAAATTTTGAAATCACCAAAATCGAACATCCTCTCAATCTGATCCCTGAAACGCCATTCGACAAAGTCTCTGAACCAGACGATTTTTCAAAAGAAGAGGAGTTTAACTCAGAGTCCTAAGATATCAAAGACAACAACAACCATGAGGAAGAGGGACGAAACCCACCTCAGAACAACCAACCTTGGTTGGCTAGGGACGCTTTGGCCATCCCAGGATGAGTACATAATCTTCCCTGACACCCATAAAAGTTACTTCCTAAATTCGACCTCGAGACCTCAGCATTGCCTGAAGATCATATCAAGAAATTTATACTAGTGATCAGAATTATGAATTTCCAACATGAAGACGTAGTTTGCAGGTTGTTCCCCTACACTTTTGAGAACTCAGCCTCCACATGGTATTTTAACTTACCTATAGGATCCATAACTAGTTGGACCAAGTTTCAGAAATATTTTTTAGATAAATTTGCCGAAGAAATGATCCAGATTATTTTCGACACGAAATGAGATCGGAGATATAATAAAGAAATGCACAGAGATATTGCAGATATTCAATAATATAACAGAAATGTATCAGATATGCAACCATAAACACAGCTATACAGTAATACATGATTTCTATTAATCAAAGAAATGTACAGAGACTATAAAAATACAGAGTGAAAGACTCGCTAGAATGGTGGCATCTTATCTCTGAGAAGAGATGTGATGGCTACTCGCATTCGCAAGAAGATGATTAAAATGAGGCTCTGAAGGCCTTTTTACAATAAATTGGAATGCCAAAAACTCTAGACATCCAAAAACCTAACCCTAGGGGATGAAGCACCAAAAGTCATGTGGGCCCCGTTTGGGTAAGTTAGTACATCAACTTCTCAAGGTCATAACTTTTGCATACGATCTCCGTTTTAGGCGTATAATAGCTCATTGAAAAGGTATCGTCAAGGAGATTCATTTTGAGGGCTTCATAATGCCTTTGTATATCAAATAGAATCTCTATCTCGAAAAACCTTCATTTAGGCCCTCAAAATGGCCCCAGAAGTTAAAACCTGCTAAAAATAGTAAATTGCCAAAATTGTCAGAAAGTTGTTTTGAGCCAGTTGGAAAAGGTGGGTGGCCACCGATATCCACCTGGATCAAGAAAACACTATAGGACCTTTGATGGTTTAATTTTTCACCGCCACCATCAGTTCAAAGGAGAAGGTTAAATATTTCAAACAAATATTCATAACTATTTTAAACAAATTCTAGCTAGAAGCTAAACCTACCCAGGAGTTGCAAATCAAAGTATATGCTAACACCCTCCCAGCTTCTATTTCCATGTTTGTGAAGAGGGTTGCCAAACAAACCTTGGCTGAGAATTTTGAAGAAGACAAAATGATAGAGTTCCAAATGAAGGGATGTAAGGAAGGTCAGGTATTGTTAGTTAAAAAAGAATTCCAACATCCTCCCAGGAGAGGACTCCTTTTGACTAGACCGCTAGTGAAATAAGCTCCCGAAAAGGGTAATGGAGATATAGAAGACCTGCAACGCATGATTAAGAAATTATCAAATGAGATCATAGACATGAAGAGAAATGCAGGGGAAAGAAACCAAGGCCAAAGGCCCTATAAGCCTTTCTTTAAAAGAAACCCACCTTTCAAAGAAATTGAACATCCCCTAGCTAACTTAAATATTGATCTCGAAAATGTAGCATCTGATTCTTTCTATACTTATCACCAAGAAAACCACTCTGAAAGAGACTTCCCTCAATGGGTGCATGCCATGAATTTCATGGCCAATCGGTTTCTTGACGAAGTCTCCCTAACCAAAAAAACAAGCGGGTCGGTTATGAATGTTTTTTATCAAGAAGAGATTGATCCACCAGAAGATACACCCATGTTGATATGGGATCCTGACCTAATCATGCCTTCCAATGACCTGTTTGAGTTTCAAGAACCACCCGTAGAAGTATCGATGGTGAAAACGGACAGTAAGGGTCCACCTGTCTCGAAAGAAATTACTGCTATCCAAACCTCAGGGGGAAAGACAGCCCCCGATCACCCAAAAGCACCTTTTTCTCCCCCTAAGATCCCTATAAGTATCCATACCCAAGAATCACCCAAAATTTATTACAACGTAGTTGCAGATTTGAAGAAGTTGAAAGCTAACATATCATTTATGGACATATGTAGAATCCCTCAGCAAAAGAAATTCCTATTACAAGCTTTTAAATCAGTAGAAAATCCTACGACTAACACTGATCCAGGAAGAAATATAATCCCCACAGACCTAGGGAATAAACCAACTGTGAACACTTTCTCTGAATATAAGAAGGGAATACCTTTTGTCCCACCTTTCCTTTTGACATTTGAAGTCTTCAATGAGAACCTCCATAACTGTTTGGTTGATTCAAGGGCATCCTCTAATATTATGCCACTATCCATCTGTAAAACACTAAACGCAGTTCCTCTCAAAAGTGATGAACATGTAATACAACTAGATAGAACCCAGGTCAAAGTTATGGGAGAACTCAAAGGTGTAATGATCAAAATAGAAATGCATCCTAAATTTGTGCAAGTGATTGACATCACTATAGTAGACATCCCAGAAGCCTATGGATTATTGTTAAGCCAAGATTGGTCTGAGAAGTTAAACAGATACTTTAGTATAGACTGGGCACACCTTTGGCTACCATTAAAGGGGCACAAGAATATGATCAGAATTGATAAGGAGAGATATCTGAAACATGTGGTCATTGATCTAGAAACCCTAAACGAACCCTCATTAACATATTTCCCTGTGCTAGGCAATTATTCTTGGGATTTCTATTTCAGGAACTTCTCTCCTCTTTCATCTGGTGTCCCTCTCACTGAGAACTCTGAAATGATTTTTCAAGAGAAATCGTTGATATCGACAAAGGAAACCCTCTTCTATCAAGAACCTGTGCTAGAAATCATCGGACAAAAGATAGGAGAGCAAGAAAGTAATGAGAAGGAAGAAATTGTTAACTTTCGCTCACAAATTTGGACCATATACTTTGATGGATATAAATCACAGGAAGGGTCAGGGGCAGGGTGCATCCTCATTGAGCCAAAAGGCAAACGTCATTTCCTATCCTGTAGACTAGAATTTGAATGCACAAACAACACCGCTAAGTATGACGCGCTAGTACAGGGGTTAAAGAAAGCCATAGACTTAAATGTCAAGGAATTAAAGGTTTTTGGAGACTCTGAAATTATCGTTAGACAAGTAAGGAATACTATACATTGCAATTCCTCACACCTAAAGAATTATCAACGAGAAGTGCATAGGCTAATAGATCATTTTGTGGCTTTCAATATCAGTGTGATCCCCAAAGAAAAGAATACCCTTGTTGATTCCCTGGCCATAGATGCTTCAAGTTTGTAACCTTGAGAATATTATGAAGCCTCCTGGTTCACTGTGGAGCTACTCTACAAACCATCGGTGCCTAACAACATTTATAATTGGAAAGTCTTTGAAGGAGATGAACAGATCATAAACTTTCTAACTAACCAAGATAATTTCAAAGACCTAGATATTAACGATGAATTATTCCAGGAACAATCAACAGAAACTAAGCCTCAAATAGGTCAACCAACTGACAAATCGAAGTCTCACACAATCCCGAAGGGCATAGCTAATTTAGAGAATCTCTTTGACCTAAATGTTATAACCCTAATTTGAACCAGACATGCATACCTGGCATCAGGCCATCCTACTTGCCATTTTTGCCAAGCTACCATTGAACGGATCTTCTAAAAACCACCCTTGTGAGGACATATGCACCCTGCACCACTGTTTCATGCATATATATGCTAGCTGACCCATTACAGCCCGTGTATACTGACAAAATGCCAAAAAATAGAAAGTTGCAGACAGAATACAGATTTTCAAGTAATTTCCAAAACCGTTTGACCACTCATAGTCAGTCACTCAACCGGATAACTACCCTCTTTTAGCCTATAAAAGGAGAGGTATGGGTCCCATTCAAGAAGACAAAATAAGAGCAAAGAAACTCTGCCAATTTTGTATTCCCCTTGCCCCAATATTTTGCAACCATTTTGTGAGAACTGATGAGGAGAAGCATATGTGGAAGCGGTTGGTGCACAGTTGAAGAGGAGCCCAGGACCAAGTTCGAGGAGCAGTAGCCTATCTCACCAATGTAAGTTACTTTTGTGAGGTTAATAAATTTTCCTATCCCTCCATATGAGGTGTTCAATATTCAGTTTTGATTATATTTTATTAGAACCTCTAACCCACTAATTCATATATAATATGCATGTTTGGAGTTCTTTGTTTGTTTGTTTATGAATGTAGGTTGGCTTTGGGAGGAGACTTGCAATCAAGGAGAAATTGAATGCAAAAGTATCAACACCAAACAAGGAGTTCAAGGTAGAGTTATCGGATCCTTTTATCCTTGTGTTTTATGCATGAATGTGGGGTCTATTTTGGGATGATAGTAAAAAGTAGGAGACTTTAAAGGGTCATTTCTGAATGCATTACAGAACCCTTAGTGCTAGTCCATAGGGGGTTTTCCCACCCACATCACTAAAAGGATGATTTAAGGGGCCCAAAAATGTGAAGATCGGTAGTTCCTATCCCATGCATGAAACTATAAATCCTGGAACCCCGAAAAACCCAAAGAATGTAAATCTCGGTAGGACTATATCTAAAGAGGAAAGAAAGGCTTATCTCAAACTGCTTAGACAATATCAAGATGTATTTGCATGGTCCTACCGAGATTTGAAAACTTATGACACCCTTATCATTCAACACACTATACTGTTAAAACTTGAAGTGAAACCCTTCCAACAGAAGCTTTGGAAGTATCACCCATCCATGGAACCTCTCATGCGTCAGGAGTTGACGAAACTTTTAGATGCCAAAATTATCTTCCAGGTTAGGTATTCCGCGTGGGTAGAAAATTTGGTCCCTATGAGAAAAGAGTCTAGAGAAATCCTCTTATGCGTAGATTTTAGGAACCACAATAGAGCTTCAGAAAAGGACAACTACCCAGTCCCACCAATGGAGCAACTCTTGCAGACCGTGTCTGGCTCTGAGATTTTTTCTCTGCTGGACAATTTCTTGGGTTACAACCAAATTCTATTTTCAGAGGAAGACCATTTGAAAACTACCTTTCAAACCAAGTGAGGAACTTTCTCTTACAAATGCATGCCCTTCGGTTAATCAACGTAGGGGGAAATTTTCAAAGGGCAATGGATGTAGCATTTTGAGGACTGATCAACAGGTGTGTGGTAGTGTATCTGGATGATGTAATTATGTATTCAAAGGATAGAGAGGAGCACATCCAACACTTAACCCAGATTTTTGAAAGGTGTAGAAAATACGGTATATCATTAAACCTGAAGAAAACTATCTTTGGTGTGGAGGAAGGAAAAATATTATGTCATATTATATCCCAAGCTAGCATTCGCATAGACCCTGATCAAGTCAAAGCTATAACTCAAATCTCATTACCTCGTAACAAAAATACAATGCAATCCTTCTTCAGGAAAATCGATTTTGTAAGAAAATTCACACCTGATTTCTCCGAGACTGTCAGACCACTACAAAATATGATCCACAAAGATGTTGAATTTAAGTGGGACGATGAACAAAAGGATGCTTCCAGCAATATTAAAACTGTTATATCTCAAGCCCATGTGTTATGAAGTCTCGATTTTAATATAGATTTCTTCCTCTATACTTTCGCCTCCGACCAGTCGTTAGTTGCAGTATTGACTCGGAAGGATGATGAAAACAACGAGGCTCCTATATCGTTCATGAGAACTAACCTCCAAGGAGTCGAACTTAATTATCCTGCTATCAATAAAGAGGCCTATGTAGTATATAAGGCAATGAAACACTTCAGATCTTACATCCTCAAGAACCACACCAAAGTAATTGTGCCTCACCCTGTGGTCTGATCCCTGTTCACTCAACAAGAGATGGGGAAAAGAAGAGGGAACTGGATGGTAGTGGTCCAAGAAATTGATCTATATATAAAACCTGCCAAACTAGTTAAAGGGCAAGGGTTGTGAAAACTTGCAGTTGAAGCCCAGGACCAGGTAGATGAAGATTCTCGATGGGAGAATAAAATGGAACTATGGTGTGGTGAAGCTTCATACCTTTCCCCAGGGCAAGATTCTTGGTATGAGGATTTGACTTATCTCCTAAACCATGGGACTTGCCCAGAAAACCTCAACCCCAGAGAAAGGAGAGCTCTCAGGTTGAAATCTATGCAATATCGCCTCATAAATTTGGTACTCTTATGGATTAATTATGATGGGGTACTTTTAAGATGTCTCGAATGTGAAGATGCAAACAAAGTTCTTAAGGAGCTCCATGATGGCCCTACCGGTGGACATTTTGCAAGAAACACCACCGCGCATAAGATACTAAGTGCAAGATACCAGATATATAAAATATGCAGAACAGAAATGAAATGCTAGAAATGGCAGAATAACAGAAAAATATCCAGCTGATCCAGGTGGATATCGGGGGCCATCCACCTTTTCCAAATGGCTCAAAACAGTTTTTTTGGCCATTTTGGCAATTTACTATTTTTAGCAGGTTTTCACTTCCGGGGCCATTTTGAGGGCCTAAATGAAGTTTTCTCGAGATCTAAGTTCTCAATGATAGTCAAAGGCATAATTGAGGCCCCAAAATGAATCTCCTCGATGATACCTTTCCAACGAGCTATCACACGCCTAAAACGGAGATCGTATGAAAAAGTTACGACCCCGGGAAGTTGATGCACCAACTTACCCAAACGGGGCCCACATGACTTTTG
>ML800592.1:0-18545 GCA_009831015.1 Picea engelmannii
CTCTCTATTTATATATTCATATCAGAATCCACCCTTGACCAAACCTCATAAATTTATCAATCTGTGCATATATATTCTCTCCTTAATCTTTGCTTTGTTTTCATCATTTCTTCTCACTGTTTCAGAGCTTCGGCTCCACCATTATTCCCCACTTGTCACCCACAATATCTCACTCCATTTCTTTGACAATCAAAGTGTACATTAGAATCCTCATGCTTTGAAGAATTAGTTACAATAACTGAACAACTACCTTACATAAATTATTATTGGCTAAGGCATCAAGAAGAACAACAACCGTTCGATCTGTTTCATCATTTAATCAATGTCATTCAATGAGCATACGTTGAGTTTTGACTTTTCAACAGAAACAACCCTCGAGTACTTCGGAAAGACATTTGTGCTAAACCATATGCCCATTGGCTGTGACCACGGGCTTAAGCAAAAAGGCGCTTTCACGATTCGCATATCAACAATCCTGAGGTGAAGACATCTCGCCTTTTCATGTTGCGATCCCCGAAATGGGGCTTAGCTTCATGCTAGCTCCTCCCTTTCATACGACGACCGGTGGTAACCACAACCTATGCCAAAAAGGTGTTTTCACATTTCTCACTTTGGGAGTTAGAAGGTTGGGGAATTTTCTTCCTTTGACTATCATTCAGCGAAATGATAATTGCTAGCCACGTATCCTTCACATCCAACGGTCCTCATCTTATCATGATTTCAGAAGATAGAGCGTTCCTCTCTTGAATTTCCATTTAGTGAAATGCCGACCTCTTGCCACATGTACTCTGCATTTCAGCATTTTGGCATTTCGCATTTCGGCAGTTCAGTGATGCAATGTTTCGACACTCCAAATCGCAATCCCCGAAATGATCTGATGACTTCACAATTGATATGGTGGATATAGATTGAATGGTTCTCATTAACTTCTTGGGGACAAATCAATGGTCATATACGACTCTTATATTACTCCTCCAATGATTAATCCAACGAACATGACTTAATCATTCATCGAGATAGATGGTTGTCGGGGTTTCGGTACTTTGGCCATCAGGTATTCATGGCCTCCAAAAAAAAATCTCGAAACCATAGATCATGTGACGTGTGTCCCTTTTGATATTTCGTGATTAGATGGTCCTTATCTCATCAAAAATTTATGCTCCATTCGATGGCTCACATCCTTTTGGGACTTTGCGTTTCGTGATTTCATGTATCGCAATGTCAAAGGTTGGAGCTCCTCCTTTCTTTTTTTCCTGATATTTGATTTCTGCTTATATTTGGATCGATGGTCCTTGACCCTCCATGATCCAACAGTCTGGATTGAATCACGAATTCACGGTTCAGTATATCGAGAAGCATGCCTCCATTCTCTCAACTTGTAATCTTCGAATTCTCAAATCTCTCAACTTGCAATTTCCGAATTCCCAAATTTCGAAGGAACTCTCAGTGAAAAGTTTGACATTAATGAAAAAACATGTGCAACAACCTGTGCAAACTGACCAACAAACTCCCCCTTTG
Source organism: Picea engelmannii (assembly GCA_009831015.1). Lineage (NCBI taxonomy): Eukaryota > Viridiplantae > Streptophyta > Pinopsida > Pinales > Pinaceae > Picea > Picea engelmannii. The sequence goes on from ML800592.1 coordinate 1,519, forward strand.
GCATTGATGGCAAACTTTAAATTGCAAACTTTAAATATCTTCTCCCCCTTTTGACATCTATGGCAAAGGAATCAACCATACGCCCTCTGAGCAAAGAAAAACCACTTGAAAAGATGTATTATTTCAGCAACAACTCCCTCTATCAATAATAGTCAATAAACCTGTGCAGTTTGATTTTATAATGAAGCCCTTGCAATCTTGAGAATGAAATGAAATTACAGAGGGTAAACCCCCAACTGATCCTCGAGACTTTCAAATTGCATTTTAGTTAAAGGTTTAGTAAATACATCTGCAATCTAATTCTTTGTGCCAACATATTCCATTTTAATGACTTTAGACACAACTTTCTCTCTTAGAAAATGAAATTTAATGGGAATGTGCTTTGTTTTTGAATGCATAACAAGATTTTTAGAAATACTAATTGCACTGGTATTATCACAGAAGATAGTTATAGGTTCATCATAATGAATATGTATATCTTCCAGCATATGTTTCATCCATAGAAGCTGAGTGAAACAACTTGCAACTTCTATGTATTCTGCTTCAGTAGTAGACAGAGACACTGCTGATTGTTTTTTACTTGACCAACTTACAAGACATCCTCCAAGAAAAAATGTTGCTCCACTAGTACTCTTCCTGTCATCAACACAACCTGCCCAATCAACATTAGTGAAAGAATATAACTCAAGTTAATTACTTGTAGGATACCACAAACCATATTCTGTTGTTCCTTTAAGATATCTGAAAATTATTTTGATTGCAAGTAGATGAGAAGTTTTTGGTGAAGTCTGAAACCTACCAACTTGACAAACTGCGTGCATAATATTAGGTCTTGTAGCTGTATCATAAATAAGACTACCAATCATAGATCTGTATACTATCTAATCAACATCTTTAATATCATCAAACCTACTTAATTTACAGCCAGTAACCATGGGAGTGACAACTGGTTTAGAATCTTCCATTTGAAATTTGTTAAGCATTTCATTGATATACTTGGTTTGAGAAATGAAAATACCTTTATCAGATTGAGTAATTTGCTAGCCTAAGAAAAACTTCATTTCTCCTAGCATGGGCATCTCAAACTCTTTCTACATACTTTCATCAAACTGTTTACTGAGCCTATTATCATCACTACCAAAAATGATATCATCTACATATATCTCAAGAATGATCAAGCTATCATTTTCTTCTTTAATGTATAGATTACTATCAGCATTACCTTTCCTGAATCCTTGCTGCCTCAAGTAATTGTCAAGTCTAGAATACCAAGCCCTTGGTGCTTGATTCAACCCATACAATGCCTTTTTCAACCTGTAAACATACTGTTATGCTTCCTGTACCTGAAAACCATCTGGTTGTTCCATATATACTTCTTCCTCTAAATCACCATTCAAAAATGCAAACTTTACATCCATTTGATAAACTTTAATGTGTTTAGAACTAGCATAAGCTAGAATTAGTCTAATGGATTCCATTCTTTCAACAAGAGAAAAAGTTTCTCCATAATCTATTCCTTCTACCTGTGAATACCCTTTACAAACCAATCTATCCTTATTTCTAGTTATTTTACATGCTTCATCCATCTTATTTATGAAAACCCATTTAGCCCCTATGACATTCTTATTCAAAGGTTTAGGAACCAATTCCCGTGTCTTATTCTTTTCTATTTGACTAAGTTATTCATTCATTGCTTTCATCTAATACTCATCTTTACTTGATTCTTCAATATTTTTGGGTTCAATCGGAGAAAGTAAAGATACCCATTCATGATTTGAGGTGGATTCCTTTTGCTTATTTTTCTAACACCTACATTTATGTCACCAATTATCTATTCTTCAGGGTGATTTTTTTGTATTCTCTTGCTTGGAGTCTTTGATGGAGTCATGCTTTTGGATGGAGTTGTGCCCTACGTCAAAGTAGGAATTAATTGTTCACTATCAACAGCCTTAGTTTCCTCTGTTTCACTTACCTCATCATTCATTTTATGCTTTTCATCTATCTCATATATTTGATGATTCTTTTGTTTAGATTTAGACTTAAAAAATAAGGACTCGTCAAATTTCACATCTATGGCTTCAACTATTTTGTTCAATCTGAAGTTGTAACATGTATAAGATTTCCTTGAATAGGAATACCCAACTAAAATACCTTCATCTGTTCTAGATTCCAATTTACCCAAATGCTTGTCAACTCTTTTGATATAACATTTACTGCCAAAAATTATGAAATGTTTAACACTAGTTGGTCTGCCTTTCCATAAATGATAGGGTGTCTTAAAATGATTGTTTCTCAGCAAGATTATTTTCAAAATTTGAACAACAGTATGAACAACTTGAGGCCATAGTATATTATTTAGTTTATATTCATTGAGCAAAGTTCTAGCCATTTCCATAACAATCATATTTTTTCTTTCAACCACTTCATTTTGTTGAGGTGTTTCAGTAACAGAAAAATGTCTTGTTATCCCATTTTCATCACAGTATCTGTTGAATTATTTAGACACAAATTCCCCTCCATTATCTGATCTTAAACATTTAATTTTCATGTCACATTCATTTTCAGTTGACTCCTTGAAGGTTTGAAAACAACTAAAATTTTTAGATTTCTTTTTCAATAAAAACATCCATGTCATTCTAGTAAAGTCATCCACAAATAGTAGAAAATATCTTTCTCCTTTTAACCCTACTGTTCTCATAGGTCCACAAACATCAGCATGTACTATTTCTAATGGTTTAGTTGTTGAATGTTCTTTGGTTTTAAATTTAACTCTAGTTTGCTTACCATGTTGACATTGCTTGCAGACAGAACTTGAAAGATTCTTTATGACAGGTAAATATCTTATTGCTTCCTTTTTATTCAACTGAATTAGATTTTCAAAGTTAATGTGTCCATGTCTTTTGTGCCACAACCAAATTTCATCTTCACTCCCATGATAACATTTTTCTTTTTGTTCATCTAGTATGTAAATGTTGCTTGAAGTTCTTGTGGCTATTCCAACTAGTTTATTTGATTTATATCTATGATTTGACATCCTATTGAATAAAAAATCATAAAGAGACCTTTATCACAAGTTTGAATTACACTCAATAAGTTATGTTCCATTTCCTCAACCAATAATACATTTTCAACCATGATTTTCTTGTTGTTTAGACATACAGTTCCTCTTCCAACTATCCTAGCTGATTGATCATTTCCAAAGGTGACTATACCTTCTTTTCCTTCATCTAGTTCAACAAAGAGTTGTTTTATACCTATCATATTATTTGAACATCCACTATCCACAACCCATTTTACTTTATGTTCTGCTTGTAGAGCTATAGTGCATTTTTCAGTGTTTAGATTTTCACTTTTCTTTTTCCAATATTTAGTTTTTAGATCTATGTAAGTGGGTTCATTAAATTTTTGAAAACTCATAGGACAATTTCTTGACACATGCCCAAAGTTTTTACACTTGTAACATTCAGTCTCATATCTTAAGGTGTCAAATCTGTTGTAAGAGTAGTTTATATTGTTTTGACTAGTTTTATCATGTCCTCTTCCATATTCAAAATTAGACCTTTCATGACTGTTATGTGCATTTATCTCTCTTGAAAATTATTACAAAATGCAGCCTTATGTCCATACTTATAACAAAAGAAATAGTGGCCTTCAAACCTATTTTGATGTTTGCCATAACTTCCAACTATCCTAGCTGATTGATCATTTACAAAGGTGACTGTACCTTCTTTTCCTTCATCTAGTTCAACAAAGAGTTGTTTTATACTTGTCATATGCTTTGAACATCCACTATCCACAACCCATTTTACTTTATGTTCTACTTGTAGAGCTATAGTGCATTTTTCAGTGTTCAAATTTTCACTTTTCTTTTTCCAATATTTGGTTTTCAGATCTGTGTAAGTGGGTTCATTAAATTTCTGAAAACTCATAGGACAATTTCTTGACACATGACCGAAGTTGTTGCACTTGTAACATTCAGTCTCATATTTTAAGGTGTCAAATCTGTTGTAAGAGTAGTTTATATTGTTTTGACTAGTTTTATCATGTCCTCTTCCATATTCAAAATTAGACCTTTCATGATTGTTATGTGCATTTATCTCTCTTAAAAAACTATTACAAAATGCAGCCTTATGTCCATACTTATAACAAAAGAAATAGTGGCCTTCAAACCTATTTTGATGTCTTCCATAACTTCTTCTATGCACTGTTGAACCCTGATTTTCTTCTTGCCTTTCTGATTCCATCTTCTTGCTAGTAATTTTCTCATGATTATCCTCTGTACCCGCTTTCTCAACACTTGAACTAGAACATCCATTAGTTAATGCAGATTTATAACCAATTCCAGTCTTATCATATGTTGATCTTTGACTACTAATAATTTGATCTAACACTTGAGAACTATGATTCATGTTATTTTCTTGTACTTTCTTTCTTAATGAGACTACTTCAATTTTTAAACCTTCATTTTCCTTATCCTTTTCTGCAAGCATTTAGTTAGAGCTTCTTCAGTCACTCTAGCCTCTTCTATTTTAAGTTTTAAGTCAACTACCATGATTTCAGTGCTCTCAATCAAACCATTTGATTTCTGTAATTCAAATTTTAGATTCTCAAATTCTCTTTTAAAATGTTTGCATTCCCTTATCACTTTTCTTAATTCACTTAAGCACATACCATTTCAGCTTCTAGATCAACTTCACCTTATTTTTCTTCACCAGACTGATCATCCTGTTTTTCCATAGCCATAAAAAGTTGTACATCTAAACTGTCATCACTCTCACCAGATTCTAAAATATCATTGTCATCTTTTATACACATGCTTTTCTTTTTGTAAGTTTTTCTTTGAAAAAACTTCTTATGTCTATTCTTGAATTCGTTAGGTTTTCTATCACTGTCTTCTTCATTATCAGTGTGCTTATTGTAAGGACACTTAGATGCAAAATGTCCTATTCTACCACAACCAAAACATTTCAGAGGAAGTTTACCTTTGTACTTTCCAGTACCTCTTTTTAGATTTTTGACAAAGTTAGCTTCTTCCATGTATTCTTCTGAATCCTCATGATTACTGGTTTCTGTTTCAACCTTTTTCTTGTCCTTCTTTGCTTCCTTGAAAGATGATTCCTTATTGGAAGGATTCTCATTAGATGTCCTCATCTCATATGTTGTTATATTCCTTGCAACTCATCCATTAGTAATGTAGCAATATCAGTTCTTTCTTCTAAAGCAGATATTTTGGGATCAAATCTTCCAGGTAAAGATCTAAGAACTTTTTGCACAATAATACCATTTCCAATTGTTTCTCCTAAACCTCTTATAGTATTGATTACTTCGTCAATACGTAAGAAATAGGTAGCTATATCTTCAGATTCTTCCATCTTTAAACTCTCATATTGAATTCTATATGATTGTAATTTAGCATTCTTTACCTTAGTATCTCCTTCATATACATTCTTCAGTTTGTCCCATAGCTCTTTTGCTGACTCACAATGCATTACTTTAACGAATTCTGAACCTGCCAATCCTCCAAGTATTGCATACATAGATTTGGAATTACTCTCATAGAGTTTCTTCCCTGCAACATCTGTTGGAACTGTTGCTGGAGCCTTATATTCATTCAACACAGCTTGCCAAACATCTACTCCTTGAGACTGCAAAAAAAACTTCATCCTGATACTCCAAAAAGCATAATTATGTCCATCAAATAGAGGTAATCCATGTTTAGTAAAATCATATTTCTTATCCATTATTAAAGATCAAACTTCCAGTGATTAAATTGAATCTTGAAGTAACCTGCTCTGATACCAATTTTTGAACAGGATAAGTAAACTGAGAGGGGGGGGGGGGGTGAATCAGTTGTATAAAATTTCTTTCATTTTAGAAGAAGATTACTTATTAATCAATAAATCATGCCTTTAAAATTTAACTTGTAGTAATACATTTAACCAATAAATATACAATCACATAAATGAAATAGTGACACCATGATTTTTCATGAGGAAACCCAAAAGGGAAAAAACCTCTTCTTCTTATGAATGAAAGGCAAGATCCAACTCCTCTTTACATTCTTATTTTATCTGAGCTACAATGCAGATGGGGCTTCTACCTCTGTTTCTTCAGCACCTACTGAATGGAAGTTACAACTCCTAGATGTACAAGCACCAACTTGTACATGAGACTTTTACAATATCCCCTTACTCCTCCCTACCGCCCTGGAATCCTTCTCAATCACTAAGAATCTGCAAACCAACTCTTTATCTTCTCTATCAAATATTATACATTCAAGTCCTCTCTGTTTATATATTCATATCAAAATCCATCCTTGACCAAACCTCATAAATTTATCAATCTGCGCATATATATTCTCTCCTTAATCTTTCATCTTTTTTCATCATTTCTTCTCACTGTTTCAGAGCTTCAGCTCCACCATTATTCGCCACTCCTCACCCACAATGTCTCACTCCATTTCTTTGACAATCGGAATGTACATTAGAATCCTCATGCCTCGAAGAATTAGTTACAATAACTTAACAACTACCTTACATAAATTATTATTGGCTAAGGCATAAAAAAGAACAACAATTGTTTGATCCGTTTCATCATTTAATTAGTGTCGTTCAATGAGCATACGTTGAATTTTGACTTTTCAATAGAAACAAGCCTTGAGCACTTCGAAAATACATTTGTGCTAAACCATATGCCCATTGGCTATGACCACGAGCTTAATCAAAAAGGCACTTTCGCGATTCACATATAAACAATCCTGAGGTGAAGACATCTCGCCTCTTCATGTTGTGATCCCTGAAATGGGGCTTAGATTTGTGCTAGCTCCTCCCTCTCATACGACCACCAGTGGTAACCATAGCCTATGCCAAAAATGTGTTTTCACATTTCGCACTTCGGGAGTTAGAAGGTTGGGGAATTTTCTTCCTTTGACTGTCAGTCAGCGAAATGATAATCGCTAGCCATGTGTCCTTCACATCCAACGATCCTCATATTATCATGATTTCAGAAGATAGAGAACTCCTCTGTTGAATTTCCAGTCAACAAAATGCTGACCTCTTGCCACGTGTACTATGCATTTCAACATTTTGGCATTTCGCATTTCGGCGTTTCAGTGATGCAATGTTTCGACACTCCAAATCGCAATCCCTAAAATGATCTGACGGCTTCACAATTGATCTGGTGGATATAGATCGGATGGTTCTCATTAACTTCTTGGGGACAGATCAATGGTCATATACGACTCTTATATTACCCCTCCAATGATTAATCTAACATACATGACTTAATCATTCATCGAGATGGATGGTTGTTGGGGTTTTGGTACTTTTTCCATCAGGTCTTCATGATCCAGGTGGATATCCATGGCCACCCACCTTTTCTGACTTTCTCAAAATAGTGTTATGGCAATTTTGACAATTTACTATTTTTAGCAGGTTTTAACTTCTGGGGCCATTTTGAGGGCCTAAATGAAGGTTTTTTGAGATCAAGGTTCTCAATGATAACTAAAGGCATATTTCAGCCCCAAAAATGAATCTCCTCGACGATACCTTTCCAACGAGCTATCATACGCCTAAAACGGAGATCGTATGCAAAAGTTACGACCCCAGGAAGTTGATGTACTAACTTACCCAAATGGGGCCCACATGACTTTTGGCGCTTCATCTCCTAGGGTTAGTTTTTTGGATGTCTAGGAATTTTGGAATTCTTGTTTATTGTAAAAAGGCCTATAGAGCCTCATTTTAATCATCTTCTTGCGAATGTGAGTAGCTGTCACATCTCTTCTCAGAGATAAGTTGCCACCATTCTAGCGAGTCTTTCACTCTGTATTTTTACAGTCTCTGTACATTTATTTCATTAATAGAAATTGTGTATTACTGTATATATGTGTTTATGGTTGCATATCTGATACATTTCTGTTATATTATTGAATATCTACGATATCTCTGTGCATTTCTTTATTATATCTCCGATCTCATTTCGTGCTGAAAATAATCCGGATCACTTCATGACCTCCAAAAAAAACTCTTGAAACTGCAGATCATGTGACATGTGTCCCTTTTGGTATTTCGTGATCAAACGGTCCTGATCTCATCGAAAATTTTCACTCTGATCGATGGCTCACAACCTTTCGGGACTTTGTGTTTCATGATTTCCTGTATCGCGATGTCAAAGGTTGGAGCTCCTCCTTTCTTTGTTTCCTGATATCTGATTTCTGCTTATATTTGGATCAACAGTCCTTGACCCTCCATGATCCAACAGTCTGGATTGAATCAAAAATTTGCGTTTCATTATATTGATAAGAATGCCTCCATTCTCTCAACTTGTAATCTCCGAATTCCCGAATATCTCAACCTTCAATTTCCGAATTCTCGAATTCCGAAGGAACTCTCAGTGAAAAGGTTGACATTAATGACAAAACATGTGCAACAACCTATGAAAACTGACCAACAAATTCCCCCTTTGGCATTGATGGAAAAATTTAAATCCCAAACTTTAAATATCTTCTCCCCCTTTTGACATCTATGGCAAAGGAATCAACCATATGCCCTCTGAGTAAAGAAAAACCACTTGCAAAGATGTATTATTTCAGCAACAACTCCCCCTATCAATAATAGTCAATAAACCTGTGTAGTCTGATTTTATAATGAAGCCCTTGGAATCTTGAGAATGAAATGAAATTACAGAGGGTAAACCCCCAACTGATCCCTAAGACTTTCAAATTGCATTTTAGGTAAAGGTTTAGTAAATACATCTACAATCTAATCCTTTGTGCCAACATATTCCATTTTAATGACTTTAGACACAACCTGCTTTCTGAGAAAATGAAATTTAATGGGAATGTGCTTTGTTTTTGAATGCATACAAGATTTTTAGAAATACTAATTGCATTGGTATTATCACAGAAGATAGTTATAGGTTCATCATAATGAATATGTATATCTTTCAACATCTGTTTCATCCATAGAACCCAAGTGAAACAACAAGACATCTTCCAAGAAAAAATGTTGCTCCACTAGTACTCTTCCTGTCATCAACACAACCTGCCCAATCAACATCAGTTAAAGCATATAACTCAATTTGATTACCTGTAGGATACCACAAACCATATTCTGTTGTTCCCTTAAGATATTTGAAAATTATTTTGACTGCAAGTAGATGATAAGTTTTTGGTGAAGTCCGAAACCTACCAACTTGACAAACTGCATGCATAATATCAGGTCTTGTAGCTGTAGCATAAAGAAGACTACCAATCATAGATCTGTATACTGTCTGATCAACATCTTTAGTATCATCAAACTTACTTAATTTACAACCAATAACCATGGGAATCCCAATTGGTTTAGAATCTTCCATCTGAAATTTCTTAAGCATTTCATTGATATACTTGGTTTGAGAAATAGAAATACCTTTATCAAATTGAGTAATTTGCAAGCCTAAGAAAAACTTCATTTCTCCTAGCATGGGCATCTCAAACTCTTTTTGCATACTTTCAGCAAACTGTTTACTGAGCCTATTATCATCACTACCAAAAATGATATCATCTACATATATCTCAACAATGATCAAGCTATCATTTTCTTCTTTAATATATAGATTACTATCAGCGTTACCTTTTCTGAATCCTTGTTGCCTCAAGTAATTGTCAAGTCTGGAATACCAAGCCCTTGGTGCTTTCTTCAGCCCATACAATGCCTTTTTCAACTTGTAAACATATGGTTCTGCTTCTTTTATCTAAAAACCATCTGGTTGTTCCTTATATACTTCTTCCTCTAAATCACCATTCAAAAATGCATACTTTACATCCATTTGATAAAATTTAATGTGTTTAGAACTAGCATAAGCTAGAATCAGTCTAATGGATTCCATTCTTGCAGCAGGAGAAAATTTTTCTCCATAATCTATTCCTTCTACCTGTGAATACCCTTTACAAACCAATCTAGCCTTATTTCTAGTTATTTTACCTGCTTCATCCATCTTATTTCTGAAAACCCATTTAGCCACTATGACATTCTTATTCAAAGGTCTAGGAACCAATTCCCATGTCTTATTCTTTTCTATCTGACTAAGTTCTTCATTCATTTCTTTCATCCAATACTCATCTTTAATTGCTTCTTCAATATTTTTGGGTTCAATCAGAGAAAGTAAAGATACATGTTTATGAGTTGAGGTGGATTCTTGCCTTCTGCTTATTGTTCCAACACCTGCATTTATGTCACCAATTATCTATTCTTCAGGGTGATTTTTCTGTATTCTCTTGCTTGGAGTCTTTGATGGAGTCATGCTTTTGGATGGAGTTGTGCCCTGGGTCAATGTAGGAATTAATTGTTCACTGTCAGCAGCCTTAGTTTCTTCTGTTTCACTTACCTCATCATTCATTTTATGCTTATCATCTATCTCATATATTTGATGATTCTTTTGTTTAGATTTAGACTTAAAAAATAAGGACTCATCAAATTTCACATCTATGGCTTCAACCACTTTGTTCAATCTGAATTTGTAACATTTATAAGATTTCCTTGAACAAGAATACCCAACTAAAATACCTTCATCTATTCTGGATTCCAATTTACCCAAATGCTTGCCAACTCTTTTGATATAACATTTACTGCCAAAATTTTTGAAATGCTTAACACTAGCTGGTCCGCCTTTCCATAACTGATAGGGTGTCTTAAAATGATTGTTTCTCAGCAATATTCTATTCAAAATGTGAACAACAGTATGAACAACTTGAGGCCATATTATATTACTTAGTTTAGATTCATTGAGCATAGTTCTAGCCATCTCCATAACAATTCTATTTTTTCTTTCAACCACTTCATTTTGTTGAGGTGTTTCAGTAACAGAAAAATGTCTTCTTATCCCATTTTCATCACAGTATCTATTGAATTCTTTAGAGACAAATTCCCCTCCATTATCTGATCCTAAACATTTAATTTTGATGTCACATTAATTTTTAGTTGACTCCTTGAAGGTTTGAAAACAGCTAAAAGTTTCAGATTTCTTTTTCAATAAAAACATCCTTGTCATTCTAGTAAATTCATCCACAAATAGTAGAAAATATCTTTCTCCTTTTAAACCTGTTGTTCTCATAGGTCCACAGACATCATCATGTACTATTTCTAATGGTTTAGTTGTTGAATATTCTTTGGTTTTGAATTTAACTCTAGTTTGCTTACCATGTTGACATTGCTTGCAGACAGAACTTGAAATATTCTTTATGACAGTTAAATCTCTTATTCCTTCCTTTTTGTTCAACTGAATCAGATTTTCAAAGTTAATGTGACCAAGTCTTTTGTGCCACAACCAACTTTCATCTTCATTCCCAAGATAACATTTTTCTTTTTGTTCATCTAGTATGTAAATGTTGCTTGAAGTTCTTGTGGCTGTTCCAACTAGTTTATTTGATTTTATATCCATCATTTGACATCCTTTTGAATCAAAAATCATAAAGAGACCTTTATCAGAGGTTTGAATTACACTCAATAAGTTATGTTCCATTTCCTCAACCAATAAGACATTTTTAACCATGATTTTCTTGTTGTTTAGACATACAGTTCCTCTTCCAACTATCCTAGCTGATTGATCATTTCCAAAGATGGTTGTACCTTCTTTTCCTTCATCTAGTTCAACAAAGAGTTGTTTTATACCTGTCATATGCTTTAAACATCCACTATACACAACCCATTTTACTTTATGTTCTACTTGTAGAGCTATAGTGCATTTTTCAGTGTTCATATTTTCACTTTTCTTTTTCCAATATTTCGTTTTCAGATCTGTGTAAGTGGGTTCATTAAATTTCTGAAAACTCATAGGACAATTTCTTGACACATGCCCAAATTTGTTACACTTGTAACATTCAGTCTCATATCTTAAGGTGTTAAATCTATTGTAAGAGTAGTTTATATTGTTTTGACTAGTTTTATCGTGTCCTCTCCCATATTCAAAATTATAACTTTCATGACTGTTATGTGCATTTATCTTTCTTAAAAAAATATTACAAAATGAAACCTTATGTCCATACTTATAACAAAAGAAATAGTGGCCTTCAAAACTGTTTTAATGTTTGCCATAACTTCTTCTATGCACTGTTCAACCTTGATTTTCTTCTTTCCTTTTTGATTCCATCTTCTTTCTAGTAATTTTCTCATGATTATCCTTTGTACCTACTTTCTCAACACTTGAACTAGAACATCCATTAGTTACTGCAGATTTATAACCAATTCCAGTCTTATCATATGTTGATCTTTGACTACTAATAATTTGATCTAACACTTGATAACTATAATTCATGTTATTTTCTCTTACTTTCTTTCTGAATGAGACTACTTCAATTTTTAAACCTCCATTTTCCTTATCCTTTTTTACAAACATTTTAGTTAGAGATTCTTCAGTCACTCTAGCCTCTTCTATTTTAAGTTTTAAGTCAACTACCATGATTTCAGTGCTCTCAATCAAACCATTTGATTTTTGTAATTCAAATTTTAGATTCTCAAATTCTCTTTTAAAATGTTTGCATTCCCTTATCACTTTTCTTAATTCATTTAAAGCACTTACCATTACAGCTTCTAGATCAAATTCACCTTCTTCTTCTTCACTAGACTGATCATTTTGTTTTTCCATAGCCATAAAAAGTTGTACATCTGAACTGTCATCACTCTCACCAGATTCTGAAATATCATTGTCATCTTTTATACACAGGCTTTTCTTTTTGTAAGTTTTCTTTTGAAAAAGCTTCTTATGTCTATTCTTGAATTCCTTAGGTTTTCTATCACTGTCTTCTTCATTATCAGTATACTTATTATAAGGACACTTAGATGAAAAATTCCCTATTCTACCACAACCAAAACATTTCAGAGGAAGTTTACCTTTGTACTTTCCAGTACCTCTTTTTAGATTTTTGTCAAAGTTAGCCTATTCCATGTCTTCTTCTGAATCCTCATGATTACTGGTTTCTGTTTCAACCTTCTTCTTGTCCTTCTTTGCTTCCTTGAAAGATGGTTCCTTATTGGAAGGATTCTCATTAGATGTCCTCATCTCATATGTTGTTAGTATTCCTTGCAACTCATCCATTAGTAATGTAGCAATATCAGTTCTTTCTTCTAAAGAAGATATTTTGGGATCAAATCTTGCAGGTAAAGATCTAAGAACTTTTTGCACAATAATACCATTTCCAACTGTTTCTCCTAAACTTCTCATAGTATTGACTACTTCGCCAATACGTAAGAAATAGGTAGCTATATCTTCAGATTCTTCCATCTTTAAACTTTTAAATTGAATTCTATATGATTGTAATTCAACATTCTTTACCTTAGTATCTCCTTCATATACATTCTTTAGTTTGTCCCATAGCTCTTTGGCCGAGTCACAATGCATTACTTTAACAAATTCCGAGCCTGCGAATCCTCCAAGTATTGCATACATAGTTTTGGAATTACTCTCATAGAGTTTCTTCCCTACAACATTTGTTGGAACTATTGCTGGAGCCTTATATTCATTCAACACATCTTGCCAAACATCTACTCCTTGAGAATGCAAAAACCACTTCATCCTGATACTCCAAAAAGCATAATTATGTCCATTAAACAGAGGTAATCCATGTTTAGTAAAATCATATTTCTTATCCATTATTAAAGATCAAACTTCCAGTGATTAAACTGAATCTTGAAGTAACCTTCTTTGATACCAATTGTTGAATAGGATAAGTCAACTGAGAGGGGGGGGTGGGGTGAATCAATTGTATAAAATTTCTTTCATTTTATAAGAAGATTACTTATTAATCAATAAATAATGCCTTTAACATTTAACTTGCAGTAATACATTTAACCAATAAATATACAATCACATAAATGAAACAGTGACACAATGATTTTTCATGAGGAAACCCAAAAGGGAAAAAATCTCTTCTTCTTATGAATGAAAGGCAAGCTCCAAATCCTCTTTAAATTCTTATTTTATCTGAGCTACAACCTAGATGAGGCTGCTACCTCTGTTTCTTCAGCACCTACTAAATCGAAGCTACAACTCCCAGATGTACAAGCACCAACTTGTACATGAGAATTTTACAGTCTCCCCTTGCTCCTCCCTACCACCCTGGAATCCTTCTCTTTCTCTAAGAACCTGAAAACCAACTCTCTATCTTCTCTGTCAAATATTATACATTTAAGTCCTCTCTGTTTATATATTCATATCAGAAGCCATCCTTGACCAAACCTCATAAATTTATCAATCTTCTCATATATATTCTCTCCTTAATCTTTGTTCTGTTTTCATCATTTCTTCTCACTGTTTCAGAGCTTCAACTCCACCATTATTTCCCACTCGTCACCCTCAATCTCTCACTCCATTTCTTTGACAATTAGAGTGTACATTAGAATCCTCATGCTTCGAAGAATTAGTTACAATAACTGAGAAACTAAATTATTATTGGCTAAGGAATCAAGAAGAATAACAACCGTTCGATCCGTTTCATCATTTAATCAGCGTCGTTCAATGAGCATATGTTGAGTTTTGACTTTTCAATAGAAAAAAGCTTCAAGTGATTTGACAAGACATTTTTTCTAAACCATATGCCCATTGTCTATGACCACAGGCTTAATTAAAAAGTCGCTTTCGCGATTCGCATATCGGTAATCCTGGGGTGAAGACATCTCGCCTCTTCATGTTGCGATCCCTGAAATGGGGCTTAGCTTTGTGCTATCTCCTCCCTCTCATACGACCATCAATGGTAACCATAGCCTATGCCAAAAAGATGTTTTCGCATTTCGCACTTCGGGAGTTAGAAGGTTGGGGAATTTTCTTCCTTTGACTGTCAGTCAGTGAAATGATAATCACTAGCCATGTGTCATTCGCATCCAACTGTCCTCATCTTATCGTGATTTCAGAAGATAGAACACTCCTCTCTTGACTTTCCAATCAATGAAACGCTGACCACTTTCCACGTGTACTCTGCATTTTGACATTTCGACATTTCACATTTTGGCGTTTCAGTGATGCAGTGTTTTGACACTCCAAATCGCGATCCCCGAAATGATCTGAAGACTTCGTAATTGATCTGGTGGAAATAGATCAGACAGTTCTTGTTAACTTCTTGGGGATAGATCAACGGTCATATACGACTCTTATATTACCCCTCCAATGATTAATCCAATGGACATGACTTAATCATTCATCGAGATGGATGGCTATCGGGGTTTCGGTACTTTGGCCATCAGGTCTTCATGACCTCCAACAAAACCTCTTGAAACTGTAGATCATGTGATGTGTGTCCCTTTTGGTATTTTTTGATTAGACGGTCCTAATCTCATTAGAACTTTTCACTCTGATCGACGACTCACATCCTTTCGGGACTTTGCGTTTCATGATTTCACGTATCGCTATGTCAAATGTTAGAGCTCCTCCTTTCTTTGTTTCCCGATATCTGATTTCTGCTTATATTTGGATCGACGGTCCTTGACCCTCCATGATCCAATGGTTTGGATTGAATCATGAATTCACATTTCGGTATATTGAGAAGCATGCCTCCATTCTCTCATATTATAATCTCCGAATTCCCAAATCTCTCAACTTGCAATTTCCGAATTCCCAAATTCTGAAGGAACTCTCAGCGAAAAGTTTGACATTAATGAAAAAACCTGTGCAACAACCTGTGCAAACTGACCAACAGTACAAGGCTAGACTTGTTGTAAAGGGGTTTTCACAAAATAAAGGTATATATTTTGATAAAATATTTTCTCCTGTTGTTAACATGACTTCAATTAGGACTATGTTAAGTCTTTTGGTAGTAGAAGATTTACATCCTGAACAGTTAGATGTAAAAACAACTTTTATCCATGGGGATTTGGAGGAAGATATTTATATGCAACAACCACAGGGGCATGAGGTCAAAGGGAAGGAAAATTTGGTATGCAGGTTGAAGAAGAGCTTGTATGGCCTAAATCAAGTTCCAAGGAAGTGGTATTTGAAGTTTGATAGGTTTATGACAGAACATGGTTACAATAGTTGTCATTTTGATCACTGTATTTATTTTAAAAGGCTAGAAAATGGAATCTATATTATCTTGATATTGTATGTAGATGACATCCTTGTTGCAAGGTCTGATATGTATGATATAAATGTGTTCAAGAATAAATTAGCTAATTCATTTGCGATAAAGGATTTGGGTGGTGCAAAGAAAATCCTTGGTATGAGAATAAAAAGAAACAGGAAAAATCACAAATTGACATTGTCTCAGGGTGAGTACATAGAGAAGGTGTTGGAGAGGTTTAGAATAAAGAATGAAAACTGGTTAGTACACCTTTGGCCAACCATTTCAAATTAGATAAGTAAATTTGTCCCAAGACATAGGAAGAGATAAAATACATTTCTAGGGTCCCTTATTCATCAACAGTTGGCAGCTTGATGTATGCGATGGTCTGCACAAGCCCAGATATTACACATGTAGTGGGAGTTGTGAGCCAGTATATGAACAATCCATGTAAATAACATTGGGAGGTAGTAAAGTGGATTCTCAATTATTTGAGAGGTACTTTTACTCATGCATTATGTTTTGGAGGTTCATACAATGTTCTACCATGATATGTTGATTCAGATATGGTAGGTGATAAAGATAGTAGGAGGAGCACCACAGGCTTTTTTTTTACTGTAGGTGGAACAACAATAAGTTGGATTTAAAAACTACAAAAGGTTGTTTCACTTTCAATAACATAAGCGAAGTATGTTTCTTCTATAGAGGCTAGTAAAGAAATGATTTGGTTACAGAGGTTTATGGAGGAATTGAGAAAGAAGCAGGATAATAGTAGGTTGTACTGTGATAGTGAGAGTTCCATTCATATTGCAAAGGAATCAACCTTCCATTAAAAGAATAATCATATACAACTAAGGTACTATTTCATACGATCCATCTTGGAAGATGGACATTTGAAGTTGGAAAACATACATACTAGCCAAAATCTTGCATACATGTTAACAAAGGGAGTAACTAGGGATAAACTGAGTTCCTGCTTAGTTTAATTTGGTCTTTAGGCATG
>ML800592.1:19427-42452 GCA_009831015.1 Picea engelmannii
GTGTGTTGTAGGTTGTATCCCTTCATTTTGCTGGATAATAAAAAGGAAGGACCTGACAATTTCTCTGGTGGACGTAGCCCACACTGGGTGAACCACACATATCTGTGTCTCTATTGTATTGTGTATCTTCTGTGTTTTATTTCCATATTTGTTTTATTTCATTTCTATGGGATCCTATTTTTCTAACACCTGCAAATTCATCTAAGTGGGAAATATGCTTGACGACATTTTCCCCAAGCCTCTATGGTAATGGAATTAACAGTTGCTTTATTTTTTCATTGAAGAAGTGTGCCTAGTATTTATACGGTCTGCACACCTTGATAACAAAGAGTCTATCAGTGATCTAGATTATTTTGAGAATGACATGAATACAAAAATATAACCGATATATAATAAGGAAATATGCAAAGATAATGTGGATAACACATAAATTTAGTGAAAACCGACTTCTATTTATGAACAAGAGAGAAAAACATTGTAGAACACAAACTAACATATATCTCTGAAAAGAAAGAGATGTTGGCTATGATTAATTCACAACTAGATTTACATCACACTCCATTTCATTCTTAAAGGGCCTCCTTCACCTCAATTATATATGAGAGAGTGAGAGGAGAACAATTCCCATGATGCATGTGGAAAAATTGGACTAAATTTATAAAATTCCATAGGCATGTAAAATAGTAGGACTTCTCGAAAGGTCACCCATCCTAGTACTACTCTAGCTTGAGCACGCTTAACTGCGGAATTCTAATGGTATCTAGTGGATTAGTGCTATGTTGTAGGCATGTACATACGACCACTAGGAAATCATTACATGATTTCTATAATTAACAAATGAAGATGACATTATATTTCATTCCCCATCAAAAGGGTGAATATCATGGTTTATCAAAACCACAGGCTCAAAATGGTGATTTAGTGGAAAAGGTGGATGGCCATCGAAATCCATCTGGATTGTTCCTACCCCCTTAGGAAGAAATGGTCCCCATTGCGTTAAGTTCCCTTGGGAGATGGGGATATTTCTGCTAAATATGAAGCTTAGTTCGCTACTTGCCTTATTGAAGAAGCCGTCCTTCTTAGCTTATTGAAGGTTTTCATGAACCTGTTGCTGGAGGGGTTGGAACTGTTCAACCAATATAGCTATAAGATCTACCTGAATATGGGAAGAATTTGTCAATGAAGATGCAACAGGAAGAGTATGAAGGTTTATGTTATAACCATTCTTGACTAGGCAATGTGGAGGCACCCCGTAGGTGCAACAAGAACATCTTGGTACTCTTCTACAATCTTGTCAATCTGATTCTACTAGATAGAAAGGTCTTGGGATGAGGTTGCAGTGGTTGCAATGTCCTTCTATTCAACTTTTGATCAAATTGTGAAGAGGCTCAACTTTGCAGTATGAGATATTACTTTGTGGCATTGTTTTGGTGGGACAATAGCCAGAACTACCTCTGGTATCCTATATAATTGACCCCCTAGAGTAACAATGACACTAAGGGGTTGAGAATCATAAACAACATGACGCATCCACATATATGGATGGCCTAATAGAACATAACATACCTCTAGTGGGGAAATATCACACAATACCTCATCCTTGAAGGGCTTGATGTCATAGGACATGAGACACTATTGGCTAACACGAAGATATTGACTTTGGTGAAGCCACTCAATGTTGTATGGATGTAGGCATAGTTTTGTTCGAAAATCTAACTGCTTGAAAACCTCTTCTAGGATGATGTTATTTTGTATTCTTCTATCAACAATAAAATGCATTGGGGTCCCCTTCACCCACATCTGTGAATGGAAGAGGTGCCCCCCCTACTTAGGATCCACTTCTGGTTGGATTGTTGTAGTTGAGACAATAGCAGTGGGTTCTATATCAATGACCTGTTTCCTTTTATTATTTTTTGAATCAAGTTCTAAGTTGGGGTTCAAATATTTGTCTTTGATCTCAGCCACCAATGGTTGTATTGAGCGACATTCATCAATGTTGTGCCAGGGGTTGTTGTGGAGCTCACACCACTTTCCAGTGTCTTTCTTAAACTTCCTGTTACCCTTGTTTTCCTACATCTGGGACTGGCTCTCTTGAGGTTGGCCTTCCTTTCTATATCCTTCATTATGTGAGTTAGAGTTTCCTTTTCCATGCTTCTCCCACTACTCTGCTTCTTGAATCTCTACTCAATTTTGACTCCATGTCGATAAGCAGCTCCCAGTGAGGAGATGTCGAATAAATCCATCTCTGTTTGTATGTACTTGTGTAGAACACTGCGGTACTTCAAAACCAAGTGTTGTTCGAAGTCTTTGATACCTAGATTTGAGTGAAATGTATGAAATATGTTGGTGTACTCCGACACAATTTGGTCTCTTTTCTAATACAGAGCTGTCCATATCATGTATTGGTCATCATATTTTTCGATAGGGTAGAACTCCTCCTTTAGGGAATCTACAATGGTTTCCCAAGTGGGCTCTCTCCCAAATAGTGTAGATTCATCTATGGTGTACCTCTCCAAGTAACCTTCCCACCAATATATGACATGAAAAAGGGATTTAAGGAGAACAAAGGTGATCTTTTCATTGTCAGAAATTTTTTGGACAGAGTAATAACCTTCTAGCAGATTCAACCATTTTTCTAGAGCATCTGCATCAATTTTCCTTCAAATAAGAGGATATCAAAATTGACTTGTACCTTGAAGGGTGTTGCACTTGTGAAATGACTTCTTTTCGAGGATGACTCAGTCACCACTATCGACAGTTGTTGAAGCATCTGAGAAAAGTTGTCCATCATCTCATTCTGTTGTTGCACGAGGGATTCCTTGAGCAACATATTGAAAGGATGTTCTTTTTTTTCATCTCTCTTTTCTTCCACCATGGGAGGTTGCTTGGGATAGAAAGATAAGATTTCATCAAGMRAAACAAGCTCGAGACCCAAATCTCTATACTGATGTAGGAGCATYGTTGGAAATCGCRTGGAGTAAGACATATCAATGTCAAGGAATCTRTACAGAAGATCAAAACTGAMAGTTGCAACAAATATTTGAAATCCTCCTTAACTCAGCGCCAAAATTTATATTTTGAGGCATGCTTGAACCCAGAGCTGAAATTACCCTTTGAGGCATGTTTAGATAATCGCGAGTGGAGCTCGATTTTCCATTATGAATCTGGRATGAAAGTGGTCTAGATAGTCATTAGGATAAGTTTTAGAGTAGACAAGTAGCCAAGGGAAAACCCTAAGAACCCTCTAATAAATAGAGGTTTTGTATGCCCGAATGAGGCTAATCAACGAATCAGCTAGTGAGGTTGGTAGTTAGCTGCATAGTTGCAGAGCAGGAAGTTAGTAGGAGATTTTTTGAGTTTTCAGTTTGTGTTTTAATCACAGTTGTAATCATTTTTCACTTATGAATAGAAAAAAGTAAATTTGAATCAATGTATGGTGTGAACATTGCTTACAATTCGTTGTATTTGTGTTTTCATGAGTGAATGAATGAATCTCATATGAGTATATGAGACTGTGAATGTGAGGATAAGTTTCAATTGTTTCTCTTATGAGAACATAGTGCAAGGTGTGCACACAGAACAAAAGGGTTGCGTTAATGAAATCTGTTTCGATTCTGAAACTTAGAAGAGAGAACACGAAACCTTCCCTTTGCAAGGAGTGCAAAGAAACTGGTGCAAGGTGTGCACAGTCATCCGCAAGAATCTAAACCTTTCATAAATATCTGGTGCAAGGAGTGCACATATCCACGATTTGATTAAGTGTCAAAGGGACTTTACAAGAAGTCGAAGAACCATAAAAGGAGAATGCTAGGAGGGCGAAAATAATTTCTTTTTGAGAAATCCTTCGGATCTTAGTCATCAAAATTTTCAAAGCGCAAGGAGTGCGTGGGAAATTGAATTCCTTAAATACCAAGCTCAGGAGGGGTAACACTTTTCATGAGTGCTAAGGACGTCCAAGAATTGAATCTGTCAAAGGAGCAAAGGTTTGAAACCTTTGGACACCCAGAAAACCTTTTAAATCTGAGGAAAGGGTAAGCCCAAAGGAGGAGAGGGCTCAACTGTTCGGCCCGAACACAAGAGAATCAGAACCATCCATTAGGAGGGACACATGGTGAATGACTAGCATTTCGCTGACTTGCGCTTGGGAGAAGTCAAAGGACAAAGCTCCAAGAATTCATGAGACGTGAAACCGTGACTTGATCTGAGCCATTGGATTCAGGAAAGACATGGACTGTTGATTGTCCAGTGTGAAATATCGACATTTCGGGGAACAAAATATTGGAAGTGACAAGTCTTTTGACTTCACAAAACGCTAAGTACCAAAATCATCATGACTGTCAAATCGAGAGAGGATTTGGACTGTTAGACCTGAAGCATCGCGATTTTGGCTATTAGGAGAATGGAGAAAAGGGAACTCTAAAGTCGTAGAATGTGAAACGTCGACTTGATTGCAACCATCGATCAAGGGAAGATTTTGACCGTAGATCTCGGGTCATCGCGCTTTCATCTATTAGGTGAATGAAGGTAGAAACGCTCCCAGGGCCGCAAAACGTGAAATCACGACGTGCCTTTCACTCGAAGTGCATGGTCATAGCCATGGTCACAAGGGAGAAAGGGCTTAGAAGGGAGGAGTTAGCACCCATTTGACGTTGAGGCTTGAAAAATGTCTAGGAAAAGGTCCACGGGTCTCATATAACCTGTGCCTTTGGAGAAAGGACTTGAGTAAGTGGGGTTTGGGTCTAGCAGAGGCCCGAAGGGTCAATCAGACCCAGTTTCTTGATTGATCCTAGACCGGGAGGTCATGTAGCCCTTAGGAGAGAAGGGGGGTCTACATCAAGTGGTATCAGAGATGATTTTCTCTTGTAGATTTCAAGTGAAGGAGACAAGAGAAATCAAAGTTGTACTCTGTGTGTGACAGACATTTGACACAATGCCTCTAAGGAGACGAGGAGAGCAATTGTTATCCAATCAAGTTGTAGAAAGGGAGATGCAAGAACTTTGTGAAATATTACAAGTGATGGAGGTAGTGCAAAGGAGAGAACCTGATATTGGAGGCATCAACGATGTAGAGAGTAGAGAAGTTATTGGGAAGAATGTCGTCGAAGAAGCTGGAGAAGAGGAGGCTGCTGAAGAACGCTTGCTGAGAGTAGTTGCTAGATTGGGAGATAGAGCCAAGATAGAGGTCCCAATGTACGAAGGAATTTTAGACGCCGAGGATATGCTAGATTGGATAAGGTCTATGGACAAGCATTTCAACTATGAAGATGTCGGTGAAGAGAGGAAGGTGAAACAGGCTGTCACTAGGATAAAAGGACATGCATCACTATGGTGGGATGAGCTATAGGCTGAAAGGAGAAGCAAAGGCAAACATAAGATAAAGAGTTGGGATAGAATGGTATCCAAGATGAAGGGTAAGTTCATGCCCAAAGACTATCAAATTAATCTGTTTACGAAGATGCAGAAACTAAGACAAAAAGGGATGACAGTCTAGGAGTACACAGAGGAGTTTTATAGGTTGAACATCAGAACTGGAAAAACATAGAGAGATGAAGAAAAAGTATCCAGGTATATAAATTTCCCGAGGTATGAAATCCAAGATGAGCTCAGCATGATGTCAGTAAGAACAGTGGAGGATGCTTATCAGTTTGCATTGAAGGAGGAGGATAAGTTGGCGAGAAAACAAAACCAGTGAGGGAGAGGTAAAAGATCGGTCCCAAGAAAAATAAAGGGATTTACCCATGAAAGAGCACATAAGTCTAAGGATGAGACTGAGAAACCACACAATCACTTAGAAAGAGGAGGAAGTTCTTGAGAAAGATAGGGTGGTGGAAGAAATTATTCCAGAGGAAGAGGAAGAAGAGGAGGAGGAGACGTAAGATGTTATGCCTGTGGAAAGACATGACACATGTCTTGGGAATGTCCCAAGAAAAATAAAGGAGGAGGTGAATCTCACATTTCAGAAGCACAGTGAAGGGATGTTGAAGCAGAAGGAGCAAAGGATGGATGATCCCTGATGTTGAGGAAGGTTCTCTTAAAACCAGAGGTAGAAATTGAAAGGTCGATGCAGAGAAACAGTCTCTTCAGAACAACTTTCAAGACTAAATACAGAGTATGCAAGGTGATAATAGATAGTGGGAGCACTGAAAACTTAGTATCCATGGAGATGGTGGATAAATTGGAGCTGGAGGCAACTGCACACCTAAAGCCATACAAAGTCTCATGGTTGCATAGAGGACACCAGATAATGGTTACTAAACAATGCTTGGTTGAATTTAAGATAGGAGGATGTAGAGATGAAATTCTATGTGATGTAATTCCCATGGATGTATGCCATATTTTGTTGGGAAGACCATGGAAGTTTGACAGGAATGTCATTCACGATGGGAGGAAAAAGACATACACATTAGAGAAGAATGGTAGGACACACAGGTTGTTGCCAATAGAGGAGAAGAGAGTGAAAGAGGAGGCCATTACAAGCATACTTCTCATGAGTGGGAAGGAATTCATGAAAGAGGTCAAGAAAGAATAGGAGATATAGTTCACTGTGGTGAGGAAACCTAGAGTTATCCTTACAATTACTTCAATGGAAGGTTTGCCTGAAGAGGTTCAAGAATTGTTGGATAGTTTTACTGACATAGTAGTGGATGAGTTGCCTAACTCATTGCCACCCATTAGAAGTATCAGTCACCATATTGACTTAATACCAGGAACAAGTCTACCAAACAAAGAAGCATACATATTGACACCTTGAAAGAATGAGGAAGTGAAGAACCAAGTCTAGGAACTGTTAGACAAGGGTTTGGTTAGAGAAATATTGACTTCATGTGTAGTACCAATTGTATTGATTCCAAAGAAGGATGGAATATGGAAAATGTGTACAGACTCAAGAGCCATTAACAAGATCACCATCAGGTACAGATTTCCTTTTCCGACAATGGATGATTTAATGGACAGTCTAAGTGGAGCAATTTTCTTTTCTAAAATAGTCTTGAAAAGTGGATATCACTAGATAAGGATGAGAGAAGGTGATGAGTGGAAAACAACCTTTAAGACAAATGAAGGTTTGTATGAATGTCTTGTTATTATGTTTGGCTTAACAAATGCCCCGAGTACTTTTATGAGGCTGATGAATGAAATACTGAAAGATTTCATAGGAAAATTTTTGGTTGTGTATATGGATGATATACTGATCTTTAGCAGGACTAAAGAAGAACATTTGAGGCACCTGACCTTAGTGATGAGGAGACTACATCGAGAGAAGTTATTGGTAAAATTGAAGAATTCATCGTTTATGAAGACATAACTCATTTACTTGGGTTTTTTGATCTCTTAAAATGAACTGAAGATGGATCCAGAGAAGGTGAAAGAAATCAAAGAATGGTCGTCACCAAGGAGCATGTTTGAGGTAAGAAGATTCCATGGATTAGAAAGTTTCTATAGAAACTTCATTAGGGACTTCAGTGGAATTTGTGCACCAATAATGGACACAGTGAAGAAAAGACACAAGTATTTTAAATGGACATAGGAGGATGAAAAGAGCTTCAATATACTAAAGGGGAAAATAACAGAATGACCAATTCTAGTCTTGCTGAATTTTGAAAAGACATTTCAGGTGAGATGTGATGCAAGTGGAGTTGCGATGGGAGCTGTTTTGAGTAAGGATAATCGACCTGTTTCCTATTTCAGTGAAAATATGAATGAGACCAAGAGAAAATACTCCACATATGACAAGGAGTTTTATGCCATAATTCAAGCCTTGAAGAAATGGAGACATTATCTTGTCCCATAGGAATTTTTCTTGTATAGCGATAACCAGGCTTTACAAGTCATAACCAGGTAGGAAAAATTGAATCAGAGGCATGCAAAATAGGTTGAGTTTATGAAATTTTTTACTTTTGTCATAAAACATATTGCTAGGAATGATAACAAAGTTGTTGATGCATTGAGCATGAGATGTTTGATTCTGCAGGAATTTCAGGTGAAGACCTTGGGGTTTGAACACCTCAAGGACATGTATTGTGATGATATAGATTTCAAGGAAGCATATGAAGCATGTGCAAACCCTATGCTGAGAGACAAAATCTAGTGGATAGAGTACATGATTCAAGAGGGATTGTTTCAAGGGAAATCAATTGTGCATACCAAAATGCTCAATGAGGGATAATATTTTGAAAGAAAGTCATAGTGGAGGATTGGTTGGACACTTCAGCCATGATAAGATGTTTGCGCAGTTGAGTTGTTCATACTATTGGCCAGGTATGAGAACAGAAGTGATAAAGTTTGTGAACAGATGTAGAATTTGCCAACATGCTAAAGGGAAAAGATAGAACACTGGATTGTATCAACCATTGCCAATACCAAAGAGACCTTGGGATGAAATAAGCATGGATTTTGTGTTGGGATTGCCAATAACACAAAGAGGATTCAATTCCATATTTGTGGTGGTGGATAGATTTTCAAAGATGGCATATTTTATCCCATGCTAGAAGACCAGTGATGCAACACATGTTTCAAATCCGTTTTTCAAGGAAGTTGTAAGACTTCATGGCCTACCCAGAAGAATTGTCTCGGACAGAGACACAAAATTTGTTGGTCACTTTTGGAGAACATTGTGGAAGAAGTTGGGGACATATTTGTCCTTCATCTCAACTTATCATCCTTAGAAAAATGGGTAGACTGAGGTGGTGAACAGAAGTTTGGGAAAATTGTTAAGGAGTCTGGTTACTGAACACCATAATCAGTGGGATCAGATTCTGCCACAAGAAGAATTTGCATACAATGATTCACCAAACATGAACATTAGAAAGATCCCATTCAAAATTTTGTATGGAATGTAACCTAGTGGAATATCTTAGTTGAGAGACTTGGAACATGGTGATATTAGTAGCGCTGGAGCAGAAGATTTTGTTGCAGACATGCAGAACCTCCATAGCCAGATCAGAGGGTAGTTGCAGAGTTCTAACCAGGAATATAAACACAAAGCTGATCGACATCACAAAGAACTTCAATTTGAAGTAGGGGATTAGTTTCTGGCACATCTCAGGAAACAAAGGTTCTGTAGGGGAACATAGAATAAGTTAAAGATGAAAAATATAGGACCATGTAAGATCTTAAGGAAGTTTGATGCAAATGCCTACGAGATTGAGATTCTAGATGGTGTGGGCATATCGCCCATATTCAATGTTTCATACTTGTATCCTTACAAGAAAGATGACACCAAGGGATCAGAAGATCAAGAGAAGATCCAGTGGGAGAAACAAATGCCTGTAGCAGAGAAGCCACAAATGAAGAAGATCGTGGATCAAAGGATCGGTAAAAAGACTAGGAGGAAAACCTATTTTGAATATATGGTCAAGTGGAAGAGACACCCAATAGAAAATGCCAGTTGGGAAAATGAAGCTGCTATACAGAGCATGGAAGGTCAGTGCAGGAGCTCATGGACAAGATTACATGATTTTTTTTTCAAGGGGAGTATGATGCACGAGCATCGTTGGAAATTGCATGGAGAAATATTTATCAACATCAATGAATCTGTATGGAAGCTCAACGCTGATAGTTGCAGTAGATATTTGAAATCCACCTTAACTGAGTGCCAAAATTTATCTTTTGAGGCACGCTTGAACCCAAAGCTGAAATTACCCTTTGAGGCATGTTTAGATAATTGCGAGTGGAACGAGAGTTTCCATTATGACTCTGGACTGCAACTGGTCTCGATAGTTGTTAGGCTAATTTTTAGAGTAGACAAGTAGCCAGGGGAAAAACATAAGAACCTTCTGATAAATAGAGGTTTTGTATGCCCGAATGAGGCTAATCAGCGAATTAGCTAGTGAGGTTAGTAGTTAGCTGCATAGTTGCAGAGAAGCAAGTTAGTAGGAGATTTTATGAGTTTTCAGTTTGTGTTTTAATCACAGTTGTAATCATTATTCAGTTATGAATAGAACAGAGGAAATTTGATTCAATGTATGGTGTGAACATTGCTTACTTTGTGTTTTCATGAGTGAATGAATGAATCTCATATGAGTAGATGAGACTGTGAATGTGAGGATAAGTTTCAATTGTTTCACTTATGAGAACATAGTGCAAGGTATGCACACAGAATGAAAGGGGTGCTTTAACAAAATCTATTTCGATTCTAAAACTCAGAAGAGAGAACATGAAACCTTCCCTTTGCAAGGAGTGCAAAGAGACTAGTGCAAGGTGTGCACAGTCATCCGCAAGAATATGAACATTGCGTAAATATCTCATGCAAGGAATGAAAAGATCCAATATTCGATGAAGTGTCTAAGGGACTTTACAAGA
Source organism: Picea engelmannii (assembly GCA_009831015.1). Classification (NCBI taxonomy): domain Eukaryota; kingdom Viridiplantae; phylum Streptophyta; class Pinopsida; order Pinales; family Pinaceae; genus Picea; species Picea engelmannii. The sequence goes on from ML800592.1 coordinate 29,727, forward strand.
AGTTGAAGAACCAGAAAAGGAGAATGCCAGGATGGTGAGAAGAATTTACTTTCTATAAATCCTTCAGATTTGAGTCACCAAATTTTTTGAAGCGCAAGGAGTGCGTGGGAAATTGAAGTCCTTAAATAACAAGCTCAGGAGGGGTAACACTTTTCATGAGTGCTAAGGAGGTCCAAGAATCAAACCCGTCAAAGGAGCAAAGGTTCAAAACCTTTGGACACCCATAAAACCTTCTAAATTTGAGGAAAGGGTAAGCCCAAAGGAGGAGAGGTCTCAACTGTTCGAACCGAACACAAGAGAATCGAAACTGTCCATCAAGAGGGATGTGAGGAGAATGACCAACGTTTCACTGACTCGCGCTTGGGAGAAGTCAAAGGGATGAGCACCAAGAATTTGCGAGACGTGAAACCATGAATTGATCTGAGCCATTGGACTCAGGAAATTTCTCGACCATTGATTGTCTAGGGTGAAATATCGGCATTTCGGGGATCGAAAGATTGGAAGTGAGAAGTCTTTTGACTTCGTGAAACGCTAAGTCCCGAAATCATCGTGACCGTTGAATTGAGAGAGGATTTGGACTGTCAGACCTGAAGCATCTCGATTTTTTCTATCGGGAGAATGGAGGCAAAGGAACTCCAAAGTCGTGAAACGTGAAACGACAAATTGATCGCAATCATCGATCAAGGGAAGATCTGGACCATAGGTCTTGAGTCATCGCGATTTCGGCTATCGGGTGAATGGAGGTAGCAATGCTCCTAGTGCCACGAAATGAGAAATTGCGACGTGCCTTTCACTCGAAGTGCATGGTCACAGCTGTGGTCACAAGGGAGAAAGGGCTTAGCAGGGAGGAGTTAGCGTTTGACGTTGAGGATTGAAAAACGTCCAGGAGAAGGCCTGCGGGTCTCATACGACCTACGCCTTTGGAAAAAGGACTTGAGTAAGTGGGGTTTGGGTCTAGAAGAGGCCCGAAGGGTCAATTAGACCCAGTTTCTTGATCGATCCTAGACYGRGAGKTCACGCAGCACTTAGGTGAGAATGGGGGTCTGCATCATATACCCTGACCTCGTCGAGGACCTGTTCTGAGAAACCACAAGGAGCAGTGTGCTTTGATACCACTGATCTGGATTATTTTGAGAACAACAAGAAGACAMAAATATAACTGATATATAACATGGAAATACATAGAGATAATGTAGATAACACATAAATTTAGTGAAAAMTAACTTCTATTAATGAATAGGAGAGAAAAAYGTTGTAGAACACAAATTGGTAGAATAGGGTAGCATATCTATGAAAAAARAGAGATGTGGCTACGCTTCATTCACAACAATATTTACATCACATTCCGTTGCATGCTTAAAGGGCCTCCTTCACCTCAATTATATATGAGAGAGTGAGAAGAGAACAATTCCCATGAYGCATGTGGGATAAATTGGACTAAGTTTATAAAATTCCATGTAAAATAATAGGACTTCTCGGGTGATCACCCATCCCAATACTACCCTAGATTGAGCACGCTTAACTGTAGAGTTCTAATGGGATCTAGTGAATTAACACTATGATGTAGGAATGTACATAAGAACACTAGGAAATCATTACATGATGTTTGTAATTAAAAAATGAAAATGACATTACATTCCATTCCCCATCAAAAGGGTGAATATCATGGTTTATCAAAACCACAGGCTCAAAATGGTGATTCAGTGGAAAAGGTGGATGGCCACTGAGATCCATCTGGATCAATCAGATGCACATAAAGGTAGCAAGAAGGGATTCCCTTGGAAATCAAACAACCTCAAAAGACTGTAATCCTCTAAAGTTTCAAAAATCCTTATTTGGCGAGAAAATATGCAACCTCTAAGGATAGTCTTGATGTAGTAGGACCAAATTTTTTTTTTTGGCAGCAGACATGAAAACATTGTGGATAGCGTAGAAATTGTATTGGGCTTTGTGTCTCCAAAATTACGGGTACCAAACAGAAGATGGTTCCACCTTGAAATGAACACTCCTTTCCCTAAGAAAGTCTTTGAATATGTGTCAGTAGGATATATCACCAACTAAATAATAATTCATATAAATTTTTTTGGATTTTCTCAAACCACCCAGTTGAAATGACATATTATTTGAAATAATTCGGCCCCAATCTATCAGGGTGTCTTCATGAACAACAAAGTGAAGAATATAAAAAATGTAATTCAACATTGAGGATGTGGACTCTAGTTCAATTATATGGGAAAAAATTGAGGCTAATTCTTTGAATGGGTCTTTTAAATAACTTACCTCAACCTAAGTGGAATCACAATCAAATCTTGCGACGGTGAGATAGTTCTGAAGGAGCTCTTCGCCTCCTTGGTGTTCTTTGAGAAATTCATTTTCCCCCTCATTATTGAAATGAATGGTGGGTTTCGTGAGTCACAACATTCTCCTAAAAACTGAGGGAGTCAAGGATATTGGCAACTTCCCCTGGACTTGAACAATTCTTCATTTTGTGTCGAACTTATATGCACACTAGAGAACCCATTCTTTGAAGTCTGTCACCTCAGGCACACAGTCGACCAATGCTATGCTTGAACTCCAAACTTTGTTTATTTCGTTATCTGCGCGGGTAAGAGCCAAATACCACTTATAATCTTGATACCATTGGAATTGATGGTCTTTTTTTCCAAGAATGTCAAGTGTGTCTCCACATACAAATATTTTCTTCTACTTGACATATATTTACACTGATTTATCGTCTTTCGAATAGGTGGCACTACTATTGATGTAACCTTTTTATTGCAAGGCATTCTAATCCTTTATTAAATTTATCATGTATTTCCTTGATTACCATTTTCTATAGCTCTTATTTAAAAGTTTCCAATTTGTAGGCTTAGATTTCGAATTTATTGAAAAACCTTTATGAAATATTCACCACTTAATAACTATATTTAAGTTCACTCAAGTGGTAGATGACATGATGGAGGGGAAGTAAATTCTATTGGGAATGGTGATGTGATGTAGAGAAACATGAAAAATGGTTAAGTATAGAAGTGAAAAGTGGGACATGGAAGGTGCAATATGGTGAATGTGGGATTGCGAGATGCAGGACATGGGCATGTAGATTTGAAAAGATAAGAAGGGGGGACTCCCTAATCTCCAATGATACAATAGAATAAGTATAAGGAAACAAAAAATTTGTCATTTGTAGGAGTGGATGGGTAATTTTTGAGAATGTAGGATTACAGGTTGCAGGACACGGGAATTAGGATAGAAGTAAAATGGAGAGGAAGTTTTTCCTTCAACCAAAAGCAAGGAAATTGGCTAAGTGTAAAAAGGTAATAAGTGCAATTTACATGATGCAAAAATAGAAGGGATCATTCTGAGTGCTGCACATTTGCAATTTGTAGGACATGAACATTTGTGGGTTAGGGATGGATTGGTCTCTCACAATGATACTTCCATAAAACACAAAAGAAAGTAAGTGTTTGGATTGTAAAAAAATAAAAAGTGACTGAGTATAGACTTTTGGGTTTGTGGGTTTGCAGACCTGTGGAATTGATGGTAACTTGATCCGCAACCCACATTTGAAAGAGAAAAATGGGTAATTAAAGAATATGAAAGGAACATAAGATAAAAGAAAAAATAATAAGGATGGATATGTATGAACCAACTTTGATCAATGAATTTAGATCAACATTTGGATCCAACTATGGGACAATGACCCCTTGTGGATTGTTGAGAATCCAAAATTCTCGTCCATTGGGAAAATGGAGTCGAAAGGGAAAAGGGGAAAATGGAAATAGATATTGTTATAGAGAAAATATCATGGTTGGATAGTAATATCTCCCTAAGAACTTCCTACTTATCCTAGACAATAGAGGGATAGATTTCTATGGATTTCCTAGATCTAAACAAGAAATTTCTTTTTATACCAAGAGGAGAGAGAGGACATACCTTACTTCCGAAGGTTTTCCTCGTATGTCTTGTTTGTTTCATATCTTTAGTTCCAACGCTAGTACTTGTGGACTTCTCCCTACACACAAGAAAAAATCAAACACCAATCTATTTATTCTCCTAGTGTTAGAAATCACCAATCTAATTCAAATCTATGTTGATATATTCATTGCAAGAACATATCTAAACATTCATGAACACAACACAAATATTTATGGGGAAAACCAATGAGCTATTATCTAAAAATGCAAAGAATACATCAAACATCATACCTTTAGCGTATATGCATCATCCTTGGCCCCTTGCTCCTTTCTCCTTCTCATCTTTTTAATCAAACTAGGAAATCTGATTGTGGCTATTGTGGAATGGAGAAGATCCTTTGTATTTGGACAACATCATTTTGTAACTGATTCTTACCCCTCTTGCTCAAGATTTTCCTTCTTTATATCCTTGGAAGAGGCTTGTGAGAGATTATAGATATTCTAGAGACCAATGGATACTTGAATGATGTGAGTTCCAAGGATCACACCATGAAGAACCAACTCATCCCTTTCTTACCTCTTTGAAATGTCCCGAATCTAGAAGGTTTCATAGTTTCTTCGTTGGTTGTACTATAGATGACCATATATGCATCACTTCTTGTCCTTGTATGACAAGTGATACCTTCAAATCCTAAGATGGAGTTGTGTCTTAGATTTCATCTTCTGCTAGATTCTGGTTTTGCACTATAGGGTGGAAATGAAGGCTATAACAGATACCCCCTAGTGTGTGAGGTTAGGAAAGGAATAGATGGCCGAAACACATTGCAATAAAATAGTGTCCATAAGGTAGTGTGAGGAGATAAAAAAGAGGTTCGGTGATCAAAAAGGACCTGAAATCAAACATCAAGGATAAAATCATATATATACCATCCCCTAGGTATACATACTCAAAATCTAAAAAGTATTGAAGCATGGCCGCCAAAAAATACACCGTTGATCCATGACATGAAATGCAAGATCAAGGACACAAAAAAATACATGGTGGATCCATCTCATCAATAATATCATAGCCACAAGCCAATAAAATGTGGATATATGTCATCAATAAGATTATATCTGCGAGCAAATACAATGTGGATCTATGACACAACATATACATTAGGAAGACAACAAGCACTAAGGAAAGTTCAACCAAATTCTTCAAAGTAATCATATACAAGTGATATACTCCATCGCAACTTGGGAGGGGATGTTGTTGAAGAAGGATGTGGCCCAATCCCAAGGTATTCATCCCAAACCCCTTTTTTATCAGTCTACAACATGTGAATATATGAGATGATGTCGAGCATGGTAGAAACTGTTCAATTACCAGTCATTGATGTAAATCATTAACAAATACGAGGGGACCCATCGATGAGGAAGATGGACCCCAAGGTACCTAGTACAATTTAGCGAGTGTGGATATAGGATATGATGTCAAACACTCATAGAATCAATTGATTAGGAGTAATGATGAAAACTTGTTATGAATCATGAGGAGACTTTCCACTGAGGATTGTAAGCTCCAATGTACTAGCTAGTTTCTGGATTCCTCTCCTAGATAAGGTAATAAATTCGATAGGAAGAGATCCATTGAAGGAGAGACGTAATGTATCCCCCATCCATTGACAAAAAACATACACTGAGAGATGATGTGAAGAGACAATATCACCAAGTACAACTGACACAGGGATGGCCAATGAAGAAATTAAAAAAAATAACAGATGGCCAACTCAGGCTTAAAATTCACTTGAACATAAAGCATAAAACAATCATGACTTGGTAGTGGGACACAAAATATGAACGAATATAGTGCAACAATGTAGGAGGCATTGAAGAACTCTCCATGATGACTGGAAGAGTAACCTGTTAGAGGAGTATCTTTGACTCATATTATTGGGATGACTCCTAGGAAAGCTAAAAAACAATTGTATGATGAGGACTCAAATAGGTTCCATGTTCAAGGATGACTCGATTGATGTTGGCATTTTGAGAATAGAGAAATGGTAAAAACCCCCACTTTATTTTTTATTTTTGTTTTTTTAGATTCTCCTTCATGTTTTTATGAGTGTGAAAGAGAGATAAAAGTGTACTCGGTAGTGTATTTTTTATTCAGTTTTAATGAGCTTGAAAAATAGTTAAAAGTATACTCATGATGGTGTCTTTTTCATATCTTTAATGAGTATGAAAAAGAAATAAAAGTGTACTCCATTTGGAGAGAACCAATGTCTTAACAACATGTTCCCATGTTCCAAACACATGGAACTAACTTAAGAAAGATGAATGAAAATGATATTGACAAGTGAGATCCACTCTTAGCATTTGTTCTCTCCATGGGTGGGTGGATGCAAAGTGGAGGCCGAATAATGCAAGAGGTGGATGCTCAAAGGCTATTGCAATAGTGGTAAGAAGGATTTAAGTAAACAACAATGAAATGATGAAGTAAATGATGTAAACAAAAAAATCATAGGTGACCACTAAGCAACATGACAATCAGGAACCCCCTCGAGAAATGGCCAGAATATAGATGAAGAGAGAAAATGAGTCTCAATGTAAAGTCATGGCGGAACTATAGGAGGGTTCCCATGCCTATGGGAAATCACAACATTGACACCAAATGGAAATCTTTTTTCTAACTAGGGTGCCCATGGAGGGTAGGCACTAATGCCCAAGTTACTCTGTGAAAAAATAGAGTGGCTAATGCTACAACTTGATGTGATCAAACCTAAGGTATTGTGACAACAAAATTGATGGTTAGTAATGAAAATCATGGATGCAGGGAAAAACCTATCCCTATATTCTAGTTTTTGAATATGTACCTCAAGTTCGGTGGAAGTTACAAGATTCATAAAAAAGATTCCCCGTAATCCTGTCAACGCATGTAAACTAGATTCCAAGGTCAAAACTCATAGTGAAATCTCAAAAAGGAAAATATTTTTGGATATTTTTGGGATATAATATATGGAAAAAAAAATCACTCACACCACACACCTATGTACAAGGCACTATTCATCTAATGTCTTATGCCAAGTAGAGCCCATGGTTATGATCGGGCCAAGGATATTTTCATAATTGATGAACTCTTGATCCAATGTTGGCATCATATGGCTTACCATGCTGAGGCCATGCCACATATGAGGGAACCCATTACATACATGATGGCCTTATCTAAAGGTAACTTAATATCTAGGAAATCATGTGAACTCAGAGAGTCAACAACCCATGTGGGTGTAGTAGTTTGATCACACTCCATATGAGGATGAAGGTGTTGACCAATATGAGTTGATGCTGGCGATATTGCTGGGGAAGCAATCTCAACTGTTGTGAGTGGTAGGGGAGATTTGTAAGATTCAACATCCTTGGGGTGAGGTACCACCCAAGGATTAATAGACCTAAGGTATCCAATGTTAAATGTTGAAATCATGTTTATCAGAGAAATTTTCATATCAGGAGGTGGGGGGGGAAGGGAAAATATTCCCATGAGTGAAGGATTTTTAAACATCCTCACACCCACACTCATATAAGACTATTGGGTATCACCGACAAAGGGTACAATATACCCCGCATTGGATCCAAGGTCTGGGGTACAAAACATGAGTTGATTGATCATCACTATTTTCCCTTGATGAGGGAAGTGTAAGACCATAAATACCGATAAAAAAAATTAAGTCATCTCGTAGAAACAAGTCCACCCAAGTAACAAATTGTACTCAAGGGGTGCATCAACAAAATCCATAGAACAAAAACAATATTACCACATAAATCGATGGGTAAGGCAATGATTATCCCACAGGGTTAGAACATATGTCTGTCAAATTGTTTCAATAATGTGGTAGAGGTGTCAAGCTTTGGAGAGCCAAGGGAATTCCAACATGACATAGACATAATTAAATTCAAGGATCCTTCATCGACCACAATGCAAAATATACTTTTCCCCGTCATTCTCACTTTGATATGGAAAGTGATTTGATGGGAGAGCCTATGGTGAACCTGATCAAAATCAAAGGTGATCAAACTCGACTACGAGGGATCAACCCCTCCTATGGCAGAAAAAAATTCTTTCTACTTCACTGGGTATCTTTGGAGGACTTTGAGTGTGGACATGGAATAGGGTGCCTAGGCCAAGTCTTCCACAATAATATAGTTATGGGTGGCCCATGTATTCATGTTATGTGTCATTATTCGAAGATATCCCTTCGGGTAGAAAAGCAGTGCTTCAAAGGATGGATTCAGAATCTAAATGGGGCCACCAAGCTGGGAAGAAGATGTTGATTCATAAATAACAAGAGTAGGCTTTAAGTTGCCATAGTTCTTGAGTCTTCAAGTTGACAATATAGCCACATATGAAAATGGTGGTATTTGAGGAAGACTCCTCATCATGTTGAGGTGTACCTACCATGCCCCCTTGAGTAGGGATAGGATTTGTTTCAACCATGTGTTGAGGTTTAGGGGGAAAATAATGAGTTAGGACAATGGGTTGTTGGGGGCCTCTTTGTTGAGCCAAATATCGATGGATATCATCTTTCTTGGGACACTAAAGAGTAGGGTGTTCCTCCCCAAAAATCATGAAGGGTAACTGACTCTTATTTTTCTCATTCCCCCCCTGTGATTTTTTTGGGTGGGAGTGGTCCCTTTCTCAGTGTTGTAATAATTTTTTTATTCATCTTCTTCCTTCTTCCAAGTTGATGAGGATTCTTCAGTTGCATGGATTACACTGAATTCACCTCGGAGGTCTGAGTAGGGACCATTGTAGTTTGTGAATTAGAGCCATAATTTGACGAGTGTGACGAGATAGACATGTGACCCATTTTCTAAGCTAAATAACCCACAAAGGTATGGGAAATAGAACCCACCATACAATTAGTATGGGTTTCTGATTTTGGATTTTTAGGATCTATCAATGGCCGAGGAGAATGTGGGATAATATCATAAAGAGTGCATGACTAAGAGTAGATCAAATACAAGTGCTAGGAACACATAACGGCTTGATCCTTGGTAGAAACCTTAGCCATAGATATGTCTTTGGAAATGGATGGTAGGAGGGAATTCATAAACCAATCCATTATCATTTTTTCTGAAATTTGGGTGTTGATCATCCTATGTCTTCTCCTCCTTTCATGTATATGATCATAAATGTGAGTGGAAATATCCTGTCATAGAGACATCAAGAACTCCATTCCAATCTCATACCATATGGGCAATTGGTAATGCATTAGAAATGCCATCGCCAATTTGTTAAAACTATTAAAGGAAGAACATTCTAATTCAATGTACCTTTTGTGACACTTATGGTCAAGGATCTTTGGAAAATACACAACCTCACACTATCATCCATCATAGTATTGGATGAATACCACACATGATATCTCATGATGTGCGTGGAGGGGTATTCTCCTGGAATTCCATCAAATTTACTCATGTTTGATGGTATCTTCGTAGGCATGACTGACCATGATGGGTTATGGGAAAAAGTTTCATTTTTCAAATGCGACAGATTGAAAAAGTATAACATTGCAAGGAAAGGAAACGATGAATGAGAAAATGAATACTGCGAGGAAGATGATGTTCCTAAAGTCCCAGATGAACCTTGCAGTCCCTCTATATTTTTTCTATGAGATATTTGTGGTGTTCAAGAAGAGTGAATCCCCCTAGGGATGGTGGCACTTCCAGGAGCATGTCTACTCCCTACACTAGACATTCTCCCAAGGGTAGGGGTAGACCCTAAAGGAAAAGTGTTTGCAAAACTAGTCCCATGGAAGAACCCCCCAGGACTGGAGGTATGAGTAAAGAGAAAGATGAGAAAGCTTCCCCATTATGAAAAATCCCCCCCAAGGGATGTTCCCCCAAGGAAAGGTGTGCTAACCCATGGGAATTTAAACCCTCCTGACCTAATACTACCCCTATATTCACTAGGGATAACCCCAAAACCACTAGGAATGTTCCATCCAAAAAGTAAAATAGAACCTAATGATGTTGAGACACTCATAAGAATTGTGTAGGCGGAAGGAATTCCACCCCCCATGATGAAACCAAGGCTTGACCCACCATCAGAAGAATATCCATATGTGGGCATCGAAATGGATGAGATGGGTGTAGGAATGATCAATAGACTAAAAGATGGAAAATAATACGTGATCGATGCCCCCCAGATCGAGGGACCTATAGAAAACAACATATATGGTGTAGTTCCAATGGTACTTAGGGAAGGATGTTCCTTGTCCCACTTAGGAATGTGATTGATGGCTCAATCACATTGGATGAAACACTTGGTCCTCACATGGTGTGAGGATTTATAAACAAACAAAAAGGTTGAATAAAAAGTTCCCTTACCTGGATAAGTATGGTGGAGGAGTTTCTTCGACCACTTTCACTTCAACCAAACCGGTCTCCTCAAAAGAAGGATGAGATTCTTTCAATTTTTGATCACCTATATCATGTCACTTAAGACATGGTTGTACCTTTGTTCTTGGTTCTAGTCCTTATAACCAATAATAACAACACAATGATTCATCCATAATGAAAATAATCTGTGAAAATTAAAACATAATTTGGCCTAAGGCCAACGTAGACATGTAACCAAAGATCACACCGCTAAAAACTATAGGACAACAACAAGAAAACCAATGGCTTAGGAGGCCTTCCGAAAACCAACCCTTTGGGGGAGATTAAGTCCCCACAATATTTTTTAGCAAAGTTATGATGAGAAGTTATAATGAATAATGTGAAACAACCTTGATGGATGCAAGCATCGTTTATTAAGGCAGGAACCCTCAGGGGGAACTGAGATCATGAATTAATGATTTCCCCATGTACTACAGACACATCCCACCTATATTCACCTTTGTAGGCTACCTAGGAATGGTCACTAAGTCTACCACCTCATAATCAATGATCAATAAAATAATTGTAGCTCTGACCACATGTAAGGGTAAGGTAACTATATCCCAAGCTTCGAAGGCATTCCTCACAAAGAGGTGTGGTACCAGTGAAACCCCCATATATTTAGTAATCTAAATAATACTACAAACACCAAAACAAGTAGAGAGGGGTAATATCCCTACTTTCCCCAATGTGACCTCGTGCTTGAATCCTATGTTAGAGGATCTTTTCGAGACACTAGTTGAAAAAAATGGTTTTTCACTCTTTAATGAATACAGGTTTTTTTTTGGTGTCCTTGAAGAGTTTACTCTCCAATCTTATTCTAAGGCCCTAAATGGAACTAATGTTGGTTTGCTAGCAAATAAAATATTCTAGTTGATTTTAGCTTTATGAATATTTTCTTATGGATGTTGTTGATGTCAAAGGGAAGATGGATGAAACTTTTATGGTGTTTTCTCTTGACTCAACCAAAGCAATGCGAGAATGCTCATGCACTTGTTCAGTTTTATGAATTCTAACTATGGGAGGGTAAAGGGATATTTTTGTTTATACACTTCAAAATGCAATCTCAAACACCAAACAACCATACAAACAAATCAGATCCAAAATTCTTACAAGAACTCAAACCAAACACTTCACCAATGCACTTTGTTGTTCCTATGCTTCAAAATATCATAAGCCTACCATTTGTTTTTCCAAATGAAATGAAAAAGTTTCTTAATCTATTAATCAAGAACCAAACCTGAAAATAGAAAACCAAGAAACCAACAAGCAAGGGTTGTAGGAAATTGGTAGTGATGCTGAAAATCCCACCTCAATGTCTCTACAATAATCTCACCCAAATATCACTATGAATGTAGATCTAGTAATGAACACTAATCACAAGATGGTAAACAAACCAAATGAAATAAATAAGGGACACTACTAGACCTAATCATATTTGTTGGGTGCACTTCCCAACTTCAATGGATCTCTAGGCAACAATAAAGTGTACGCAAACAATCCAAGCAAGCCACATAAACACACTTCAATCTTGAATTGAAGACACAAGGTGTGACAACAAGACTCAATCAGAGACAAGATATTACAAGTAAATATCAAGAACATATCTATGGGATTAGACAAATCATATTTTATCACAAAAGTCTGATAATTTTGCAATTTTCCCAGTTTACAGGGATTGTCATAGGTCAGATGACCTACAACAAGTGACTAGTCACTGGACACCAATAATGCAACAAGAAACTACTACAAAAGTTTTGAAAAAAATAAATATCTATCTCATATTTTTCAGATCTGAGATATCTAAAAAGCGAGGGACTAATAGGGAATACAAAAACTAAATAAAAACTAGAAACATATGATAATTGACAAGGGATTCTAAACTAGAGAAGAATAAAAGATTCTTCCCCAGTGGAGTCACCAGTTCTTTTATGGAGAAAATCTCATGGTTGGGAAATAAGATCTCCCTAGGATATCCCTATTGATCCTAGAAAGAAAAATGGATATATTTCTATGGCTTTCCTAGATCTAAAAAAAAAAAAATTTTTTATACCAAGAGGGGAGAGAATGACATACCTTAATTATGAAGGTTGTACTCGTGTGTCTTGGCTATTGCTAATATTGAATTCCATCTCCAGCCCTCACAACATTCTCTATGTACATAACCAAAAAGAAAAAAAACAATCTAATTCATATATAAGTTGATCTATTCATTGCAGCACCATATCTAAACATTCATGAACATAACACACATATTTATGGGGGAAAGAAATGATCTATTATCTCAAAATGCAAATAATACATCAAACTGTTGGGCCCCAACAACTTCCCCTAAATTTTTACAAAATTTAAAGGGCCCCTATTAGAATCTTGATAATTATGATGAACTACA